>PVJD01016490.1:0-20788 GCA_004026545.1 Mormoops blainvillei
GCGCCCTGCCCGGCTCTCTGGCTTCCCCTCCCGGGGCTGTCCCTCACCCGGTGCCCCTTCCCAGCCTCTCTCTCCCACCACTCCATTTGGAATGGCAGCCCCTGCCACCTCCTTGGGCTCTTGTCACCTTCTGTTAACGTGATTGACTCGTTCGTTTGGGGCCCCTTACCCTGGAGCGTAGGACTCAGAGGCAGGAGGGCCTCGCTGTGTCGACCGTGCCCCGAGCAGCGCCTGGCACGTGCAGGTGCTCGTCACGTACCTGCGGAAGGGGGTGTGGTGACATGGGACAACCCGTGGCGGGTTCGAGGGTCTCAACATGGACGAGCAGCACATCCGAACCGTGTCAGCGTTTGTCTCGGGTGTCATCGTGTGTGAGGTAGGGGTCCCCTACCATCGGCCTTCATTTTCTCTACGGACATGGACACTGGGAACTGCTCGGCCATGTGAACGAGCAGACAGGCACGGAAGGTGCTTTCTTACAGCTTGTCAGTCTGGCCTTGGACCTCCAAGTTAGAGACCACAGATCACACAGGCCATTCCGTGATCTCTCAGCTGACTGGTCGGTTGGGACCCGTCCCCCATTCGATCGAAAGCAGAGACTGGAAAGCAGCTGACGCGGAAGAGGCCTCGTCACCCAGGTGTCAGGGTCCTGCGGTGTCACAGTGCTGGAGGCGTGCACAGAACCACTTTCCCACAGCGTCAGCACAGCCGCCGTCGGAAAGCAGCCAGACGCCCCCTTGGCCCAGCCCTCCCGCCTCGCTTCTGAGACGACGCGCCTCCCGGCTGCTCGCTGCCCAGCCGCATTCCTAGTGGACGGGCGGCCTGCAGCCGGTCACCTGGGCGGGAACAACGCCACCGTGCCTGTTGCTGACTGCACCCAGGGGTGACGAGTCCCTTCACAGTCGTCTCAGGCGGAAGTCACTGAATGGAATGTCGATCGTCCCCGCCATCAGACTCCACCCACGTGTGTCTGAGTTCAGGGCAGCCCAGTGTGTGCCAGACATCAACCCATAATGCTGTGCTCGGCCCTTACAGAAAGGGACGTAATTTGGGAGAAACACGGCCTGCCCTGGTGACCAGCGTGTCACTCGGTCCTCTGGCCTCACAGTGAGAGGACACTGAGAAGCAGACCTTCTGGACAAGCCAGACAAAGGCTGGGAAGGGACCACGGGCATCCCTGGCTGTCACGGTGCCTGGACCTTGAGCACCATCAGGTGGATCCATTTGAGACCGAGCACACGTGGACACTAGCCCCTAGAAGTGGGCTCTCTGAGAGCTCCTTGGGTAGCCTGTACTCCGAGGGACACCTGTCACTGGCAACACGCGGGTGCACGGGTCCTGGGAGGAAGGAGGGAAGGGTGTGTCCTCTCATCGTCACCCTGTGGGCAGCGTCAGGAGCTTGCCCCGCTGCCTTCATCCGTGTCCTTGGCCACCAGCATCCGAGAAGCAGGGTGTTTGGCCTGCCCCACACTGGGATGCGGGGCCCTGGGCCACGGCGCGCGCTGGGCCGCTGGCACTCGGCTCGAGCCCTCTTCCCGCAGGCCCCGTGCGGGGGTAGGCCTTTCTGCACTCCATCCCGCCACGCGCGTGCTTGGGGGCCAGGCCCGGGAGGTGGGCGCTCGTGGAGAAAGCCGGTGACGGGACCCTCCCGTCTCGCCTCAGTCTGCCCCCAGCGGCCTTCTCAGTTGGACTGTGGGGATTCTGGGCAAATTCGGTAATAAGCAGGTTGGACTGAGTCCAAAGCTGTGTAGCTTAGGAGAAGGAAAAGAAGTTCTGGCTTGGAAGCAAATCGCTTTCCTGAGAGAGACTTATTCCGTGAAATAGAATAGGCTGTTCTGGTTTTTTTTTTTCTATTTTCAGTGAGTTCAGAGATGATATAATAGTAATAGCACTCACTGAGAACTTGATCAGGCCAGAGGGATATGTGAACTCAAACCACATTAGACCAAACAGCAGCTTCTTTGAAACGGGTGGGCAGTAGAGTCTAAGTTGTGACTGGCAGCTTGGAACGCCAGCCAGAGGACGGCTGCGGTGTTTTGGGGTGGAAAGGCCTGTGCATGGCCCCGGGGGGCCAGGAAGAGGACAGAGCCAGAGCCACAGCAGCCAGAGCCGCCGTCGCAGTTCACAGGACAGCGCACGGTGTCAGGAGCCCCCGTCATGGTGCTGTGCTTGGTGACCTGTGTCAGCTACGAAACTGATGACCACAGGGCCTTTGGGTAATGGGGCGTACTCTGAGTATTTCATACCTAAGATGCCACTTACCTGAAAAGTTCTCATATCTGGAATTACAATATTTCCCCAAGAATATCCTTTCCAGAGACTTAATGCTGTCCATCACTTCGCACTGGAAATAGACATAGCACATAAGTGGGGAGGGCGCCCTAGCGAATGCTGTGGGGGACCTGGGGGCAAGCAGTTAGAAAACACACCGCGCTGTCTGTGCAGGAAATTCTCGGTGAACGAGTGAGCCGAGGGAACCCCTGAAACCAGAGATCACGAGGAGGAAACAGAGAAATCAGATGTTTCTATAATCCTGGTTGGGAAAGACCTTTCTAAGGGTAATACCAAAGACAAACTACAGAAAGATGGACTTACTAAAGGGGAACGCTAGTTGCACAACAAAATCAAAAGACAGACAGCTACTATGAAATGTTTATTTCATGTCAACAGCTGAGGGAGGCGGTAAGATTAGTGTTGCTGATTTGTCCACGGTGAGAAATATTTTGGGGAAAGTTGAACCTTCATTTTTTAAAGATTTTATTTATTTATTCTTCGAGAGAGGGGAAGGGAGGAAGAAAGATAGGGAAGAAACACCAGTGTGAGGGAAACATCTTCAGTCCGTTGCCTCTCGCATGCAGGCTCTCATGACCCAGGCATGTGCCTTGACCGGGCATTGAACCGGTGACCTTTCGCTTTGTAGGACCACACTCAGCCCACTGAGCCATACCAGTCAGGGCTGGACCTTCATTTTAATAACGTGTGAATTTTGTCTAATTGGAGAGTTTAATTCAGGGGCGGCGGGCAGTGAGCGGAGCATTTCTGAGCTTGTGCCTGCAACACATACACCTGGGAACTGGGCTCCCCTGCCGGCGGACCGTAGAAGAAGCAGAGGCGCGTGGCACAGTCAAGGGCGTTGGCACGGCACTTTGGGTCTGTGGACCTGGGGAGTGGCAGGGCGGGATGACCTCAACCCTGGACCGCCTGCTTGCCCGCCGCCCCCAGCTGCTGACTGGGCTGCCCAGCCAGACGGCAGCTCTCCCTGGTTCACCGCTGTGCCCCTGGGGCCTAGAGCAGCGCCAGCACAAGGTCCATCCTCAGTCAACCTGTGCTAAGTGTTCAGAGGCCATGTGTCGGGCACTGCACACTTGGGGGTACAGCAGTCACCACTGGTCCCCTAACCTGTGGAACTGCTGTCCTCGTGCGGAGACCAGCCGCAAACAGGTGACACACGGCTTAAATAAGGGGTTCCCTTTTGTGAGGTGTGATGAGGGGACATGCTGCCTGCTCAATGCAGGATAGGCGGGACCCGGGCGAGGGAAGGCTGCTTAGGCCGTGGGCCCCGGAGCCGGGGTGGCCTCGGCGACCTGGCGGAGGCCCCTGCAGTCCTCTTGTAAACTCGGAGCTCCTGTGCTCGCCGTGGCCTAACGCTGTGTTTGCTTTTGTTTCCTTTTTTTTTTTTTTTTAATTTAAAGGATTTTTTTGTTTTGTTTTGTGTTTTTTGATAGATGAGGGTTACTACCAGGGCGGAAAGTTCCAGTTTGAAACAGAAGTCCCCGACGCATACAACATGGTGGTGAGTAGCCTGCGCCGGAGCCCATGCCCCAGCGCGCGGCAGGGCCCGGGCTGACCGTGCCGGTGTCGCGTGGCCACTGGCACCCAGCAGCAGAGCCCAGTGTCTAGCAGGGAGTCGCCTGTGAGCTCATACTTGCGGGGACTGCCCGGCCCGGGCGCCGCCTGCAGTCCCACGTCGGTCTTGTCGAGCTCTGGCGCCGAGGACCGTGCTTTGTGTGAGCTGCGGGTAGTTCACACTCTTAACACCCGAATGCCAGGGCGTATAAAATGTGTACCTCAGAATTTTAGAAAAAAGGATGACTTGTAGTTTTCAGCTGCAGGCGATTCAAACCCATAGCTCTGTGGTAATCCCACAGCGACCCTCCTCGGTAATGTTTATACCAGGCACTGTCACACTCAGTCTTTGCTTATAAGGAACTCCTTGACCAATTAGGAAAGTGAGAAAAAGTGTAGAAATTTGTCATAAACATTGAAAGTGATGAGCAGCAGACAGGAGTGACCAGCGATGGGAAACTAATGTACCGGGATTCGGAGTGGAGAGCGAGAGAGTCACTTCGGGAAAAGCTCCGAGAGAAACCGTTGGAGCAGCCCTGATGGGGGTCGGCCCTGACCAGGCAAGAGGCGCGTCTGGGTCTGCTGTGGGCGGGGGCTCCCCGGGAGGGCGGAGAGAGCTGTCCGTCCTTCAGGAGCTGAGCAAGTGCTGCAGTCTTCCCCCCTTGCCCCGCGCTCTCTATGGTCAGTCACCCGCTCAGAAATATACTCAGTCCACCGCGCGTGTTCACTGTAGTCAGTTACCTACTAGTTAACTATATGTCACCCACTGGTTAACTGTTCCCACTGGAGAGAGTTACCCAGCCCGGCCTCCTACTTCACTGCAGGCCCCGCTGGCCACGTGAGCCGCACCAGCATGCTCTCTGTCGGATGCATTCACGTTTATTTGCCAAAAATCAAATTAGAGCATATTAAATTGAAACTCACTCTGGACCTAAGTCTATAATCCCTGGACACCTTCATTTGTATCATTGGGTGAATCGTTTTTCGGAGTCTCATGGTGTCTGAGTGTTTTGAAATCAGGAAGAAAACTTACCACGTGCAGGTATGTTTGTTTCCCACGAGTGAAAGACGAAGCTGTTAAGAGTAATAGGAAAAGTACGGGGGAAGAGGTGAGTGGTGAAATACTTTCTAGGTTGGCATCAAAGACAAAAATATGATTACAGAGATTTTTTAAAAGCCTTCTACACCTGAGACTAACATAAATACAAATCAATGCCGAGTGACAAACTGGGAAAATGTTGCCCCTCTCTGACAAGGGGCCGACACTTAACATCTGTGATGTGACATGTCTGGTGGGTGAACCAGGGAGACCTGCCCTGGTGTCTAGGACTTGGGAAAGGACCTTTCCTTAGGGGCGGGGTCCTTGGCTCCGTGTCCACAGCGGGGGCCCTGACCAGTGGCTCCTCTTTCTGGCCTCATCCGGGGAGACCCCCTGCAGGTGTGAGCAGAGACAAGCGTCGCTTCTGCTCGGCTTGTCACTTGTCGTAGACACGGGAAGCACAGGAAATGCCCGGTAGCAGGGAGCTGGCTTGTTAAATGCCGCTGCTGGTACCGTGAAATGTGAGAAAGCCCAAAGCTGTCTGAGATGTGACTACAACAAGTGTGAAAAAATAGATAGCACGTTTTCCCACTTCGCACAGGCTAGAAATGCGGCTAGGGAAGGGGCTCGACAGTGTGCGCCAGGGTAACAGACTGTTTCTGGGCGGAGTTATTTTTAATATATAAGTAGGTGTGTCGTTTTTTCTTAAATGAGTATAGATTGCTTTTATAATGTTGAAAGAACACTTTTCTCCAACACACCCCTTCATAAACGACGTTGACCCGCCGTATTCCCCCTGCCCCCATAAGCGCCAGTGCGCCCAGACTTGCAGCTGGGACGCTGTCATCATCAGGGGCACAGAGGGAGTGGCCACAGTGCCGGGTGGAGCTTCCCGCCACCGTGTGGCAGTTCAGCGCAGGGGCAGCTGTGGGCCCCTGGTGGGCGTGGGCGTGGGCGGCAGAGCCTCTCCCCGCAGCATGCCACAGGGAGCCCCGCCCAGCAGCCAGCACCAGCCGCATCATCCCGGGCTTGTCCGGGGCTCTGTAAGGGGCGCCGTGGGCTTTACCAGCAGCATCTGTGGGTGTACGGGGACGACACAGCCCCGCGTGGGTGACAGGCCAGTGTCCGAGATAGAAGGCTGCGTAAGCAGGGGAGCGAGGGGCTGGGTGGGGCCCGCGGTGAGGCGCGGGCTGCGGCGAGCTCTGGACCCCTCTCTCCCCCCCCCGTGTTGCAGCCTCCCAAAGTGAAATGTCTGACCAGGATCTGGCACCCCAACATCACAGAGACGGGCGAGATATGTCTGAGGTGAGCGCCTCCTCCTTCCTGCCCCCCCGCGGGTGTGAGCGCTGCGCGTGAGTCTTGGCGGGGGGGTGGGGGGGGTGGGGGGGTGGAGGGAACGGGAGGCCCCCCGGGGCGCCTGGCTGCGGCCTCTTGCGCCCTCTGCTGGCCGAGGCCGTGCTGGTCCGCGCGGCCGCCGCTTGCTCCGGCGCTCGCCCTCGCGGCCCTTACCCATTTGCTGTCCTGTTCCATGGGACCTCGTTCCGTCCCTGCGGCTGATTTCAGCTAAGAAGGGGAACGTCGCTCAAGAAATCCAGGAAGGAAATCTTTTCCTTTCAGCCATGGTCTAGCAACACGAGTCCCCTTCGCGAGGCCGGGCGCAGCCCGTCACTGCCACTAGGGGTGACCGGGTCCCCTTTCTGTCAGGCACACCTAGAACCCTTTTCCCACTGTCACTTGGTTTACAGTGTCTCCGTCTCATGGCAGTCTTATTGTTTAGAGTTTAAAGTACTGTTTAGAAGGCGTTTCCCTTGGAAGTACCTGTTTTGAAAGTATTGAAACTTTGGAAGTGTGCCGTCTTCGGTCCCGGTGGTGAGGGGTGTCTGGCCCAGCCTGTCTCCGGGCTTTCCCCTGTGCTCATGTCCACTTCCTCACTCAGAACCAAGTCCAGAGCGGGAATCCCTCCTGTCCCAGTCACTGTCCCCTGAGAAATCAGACGCCAGCGGAGTGTGGCAGGAATTGACCAGATGCTGCCCTGCCTCAAAGGCCAGAGCCTCGAGGGGAAACCGTAGGCTAGGATTAGAGCCACAGAAACACAAAACCCGGAGTGGAGAGCAGCCCCGTCAGGTCGTTGGTGAGGGTCCTCGTGGATAAGTGTGGAAAAGGTGGGCAGTCCGTGGGGCCGCGGGCGGCGGTGGCAGAGGCTCAGGGTGGGAGGCTGACGCCTCCCTGGGAGGCTCGTTCTTTGCCAGAAGGAAACTCGTAATAAAGTCTTAGGGTGTGGAGTGGTCATTTCAGTGGGAGGGTATGTCACGTGTTTACAGTCGACAGAAGAGTCATGGAGACACCTCCTAGGCCCAGCCAAGGTCTGGGGCCTCACAGGACACTCGTGTGACCTTCCCCGAATGGGGTCCTCCCACCCACAGGCGAGCGCCATCCAGAGTTTTGGGTCCATCAGTCTTCATTCTTCAGTTCCCCTTTTGAACCTTCTTGCAAAGACAGCTGTTAAAATGGGCGTCGGGCGCTCACTTTGGCGGTAACCTGCAGCTCCAGGTGTGCCGCCCCACGGGATGGAGAGACAGGCACCCCTCTCCCAGGGAGGCGAGGCATCAGTGAGTTCAGGGTCAGGGGGACACAGTGGAAAGCTCCGCGTGCCCTTTGTGCCCACTGTCACTGTCGCCGCCACTGCCTGGATGTCAGGCTGCCACGCATTCCGCGGTGTTTCCAGCGCGCTGCGCCCAGGCCCCCTCCATCCGGTTAGGGCTGGGGACCTGTGTGCCCCATAGCTGCAGCCCCAGGAAGCTGGGCTCAAGCACGGGCTGGGCCTCGGAGTGTGAGAAGACCTCCCGTCGCAGGACAGGAGACCACGAGGCCACGGGGCCTCCCAGACGTGGGGCCCCCGCGGCTCCCTGCTGACCACTCTGCTTTCCGTCTGTTCCAGTTTACTGCGAGAACATTCGATCGACGGCACTGGCTGGGCTCCCACGAGGACGTTGAAGGTAGGGCGCCGTGCCTCTGACCACAGCCCTGCCCGGGAGCCCCCTCCCTCAGGAACCGGCCACCGGGGAGAGCAGTGATGTCCCCTGCACACGGGGGCCAACCACAGCCTGCCCCTCCCTGCCCCACCACCCACTGCCCTCCTGTGGCTGCTCTGCCCAGCGCCAGCCGGTGGAGGGCATGCCAGGCCCCCCACCGTGCCATTGCCCCGCCCCGTCCGGCTCCCTGCCGTTGACTGCTTCCCTTCCTTCTATTCCCCCAACGAGTCCCGGTCTTTAGTTGTCTCTCCCTTGAAGGCGAGAGTTCTGGGAGTGGGGAGAGGCAGGAGAGGCGGGCTGGGCGGGACTTCCGTGCTCCCTTCTGAGGTGCGCTGGATAGCAGCCAGCCATGCCTTGCGGGGAGGGCCCTCTGCCGGGAGAGGGGTGGGGAGAACCACGGGGACCGCGGACAGGCCCCACATGCTCCTGCCGCAGGCCTTGAGTCGCCTTTCGGGGCGCACATCACAGTGCCCGTGGGAGGCCCCCACACACGGCTTCTCTGCACAGTATCCAGGGGGCAGCCAGGGTTTCTTGGTGTCACCTGATCTCTGCGCTAGAAGCAGCCCCACTTCTGGCTAGTGTGCACTTAGCAGTGAGCCACCACCCGACTGTTGCCTCATTTCTGACAAGGGAGCCCGTTCCAGACAGTTTCCACCTGCGCCCGCCTCACATGGGGCTGACACTGCCCTGCAGAGCGCTTGCCTGGGTGGGGTTTGGGCAGCCGCGGTCCCAGCCGGCACTTCACCGGCCCCCAGCTCAGCACAGGGGCATGGTCGAATGGGCCATGCCATCTCTCCCGGTGACTATCCCCCTCTGAGGCCGACAGTCCCGGCAGACCCCTGGGAAAGGGTCATGGGTGTCCAGCCCACGTGTCTGTGAAGCCCTGAGAACTGGCTGACACGGTGCCCGTGCCAGCTCCCCTCCCTCCAGAGCAGTGGCTGCCCACATGAGGCACCATGGGCTCGGCCATGCACGGGTTACAGAAGCTGCCCCACCCTGTCTGTGCCACGTGCACCAGAAGCAAGCCGGGGCCAGTCGTGGAGGCAGCGCTGGCACTGCCCCTCAGGCCACAGGGGTGAGCCCAGGCAGGTGGGACCGGCCTGGGCCCTGCCCTCTGAGTGACCTCGCAGCAGCCTGGCTGTGTCCACCCCACACAACCGGCCGGGCTTGCCTCTGAGACCGTCCTCCCTCCGCTGCCTCTGCTCTCAGTGGAGGACAGGAGGCACCCCGCAGCTCACTGAGACCAGAGACATGACCGTGCTGGGTCTGGGGCGGCCACACACTGCTGGGGGGCCGGCCCTGTGGCTGGGGAGCTCTGTCGGGTGTGGGGTGTCACCCAACAGCAGGCGCTTTGGGGGAGGAACACAAGCAAGGAACTTGGGGCCCCATCCCAGCGTCGGAGCTCTGCAGACTTCTTGCGGTCATGCCCGTGGCTCCTCACAAGGCATGGCTTCTGCTGCCCTGGGCAGCCTGGCTATTCTGGTGTCACCAAGCCCTGGGCATCCCCTGCCCTCTGGGGACTTAGCCTCAGTCCAGGCAGCCCGTGGAAGCAGCCGTGCCGCTGTCCTCCTCCCCTGTGGGTCGTCTGTGGGAGCTCTGCTACCCAAGAGGGGTTTCACCCCCAGCTCCTGCCCAGGCCTGGCTCACGCCAAAAGGATGGGTGGACAGTGGCAGGGCGTGGACGGACAAAAGACCGCCGAGACGGGCAGTTAAAATGAGCCAAGTGTGAATGAGCGGGAGAGCGGCCGGAGAGAGACAAGGGCCTTGAGCTGAGAACGAGGAGGAGGGAGGCCGTGAAAGAGCCTGTGACCAGGGTACCCATCAAGTCAGCCCGGACGGAAGGTGGCTTTCAGTGTCATTTCAACGACAATTTCTGATCTTTGAATTTCATTCATTTATTTATTTTAAATTTTATGTATTTTTAGAGAAAGGAAGGGAGGGAGAAAGAGAGGGAGAGAAACATCAATGTGTGGCTGCCTCTCCTGCGCCCCCTACTGGTGACCTGGCCCGCAACCCAGGCCTGTGCCCTGACTGGGAATCGAACTGGCGACCCCTTGGTTCGCAGGCCAGTGCTCCATCCACTGAGCTACACCAGCCAGGGCCGATCTCTGAATTTAAAAAAAAATTAGTCATCCTTGAGTTTCGAAGGAACTAGAGCAAGAGGACGGGAGCAGTGAGCTTGTCCACAACCCCCGAGAGCAACTGACACCAAAAGGGCTGGCGTCACAGGGGCCATTGCGGATGTCTGGGCAGCATGTGGCAGTGACAGACAAGCAGTGATGGCAGGCCGGGCTGTCCTGTGCAGACACCACGCGGGGCTCTGTCACCGCCAGGGCCGGCCTGCGTGCCCACGTCTCACCAGAAGAAGGCCCAGGACTGCCCCTCTCGGCATTGCCCAGTCTGGCCGTCGTGTGGGAAGCTGCTTTAATGTCGGCCTTGGGAAGACAAAGCCTCCTGATGCTGGGTTTTGATGGGGTCCAGCACACACTGCTTGTCCGGGGTTTAAGGCTGTGCAGGAGCCTGAATCTTGTTCTCTTTCTTCCTCATTCCAGGACGTTGTTTGGGGATTGAACTCTTTGTTTACTGTAAGTATTTTCACCAAAACCCCGAGCTTCTCTTCCTCCCCGCTGGCTGGTGCAAGACCCCCCCACCATTAGGGTAACGGGGAATCAGAGACAGCGCCCTGCCCGCACTGAGCCCCTTGCCCGCCGCACTGCCCTGAGCGGAGGATGGGTGAGCGGGTACCGGGGGCTTTGCAGTGCCGGGGGCGGCCACTGGGGCGGCAGGGGTGGGCAGCACTTCGGAATCCCCCCAAGGTCAGGCCTGTGGCTTCAGCCTGCGCGTTAGGGGGCGCGCACCGGGCGGTGGCGGCTTCCCTGGCCAGGCCCCCTGCAGACCGTGGCCCCTCGGGTGGCACGGCTGCCCTCCTGTTGTCAGAGGCCACAGGCCGCTTGTTCTCATCGTCAGCAAAACGAAAACCAGCAGAGACTCAAAACTGGACTTGGAGTGCCCGCTGCCCTTTGCTTTTTGACCTGATGTCAGCAGGCGACGCCTTGGACTCACACAACGACCCAGCGTTTGCTGGTTCCAGGGCCCCCCTTGACTCCCACGGGAAGGTCATGCCGAGGGTGCCGGGCCATCGGGGGACGTCCTGCTGGTCCCAGGCGTTTTGTTGTGATTCTCTTTTTGGCCTTGTTGTTGACGTGAGACAAGTGTTACTTCAGCGGGGCCTGAGCGTGACTCCGGCTGCCTGGCCACCGGGCTTCTCTGCAGCGGGCCGGAGAGCACTGGGGCCACACTCCTGGTCGTCCAGCACCATGGCAGAGCCTTTCCGAAACCCATCCTGCTTCACTGCCACCCCGCCACTCCCTACTGTCTGGGTAGAAAGGGGCTGGTGCCACCCTGAGGGCAGGGCACCCCTGCCTGCGGTCCCGCCCTGCGTTCAGTCAGGTCCCCGGAGCCCATCCTCCTGTAAGGGTGGTGCTGTGAGCACAAGCTAAAGGTCAGAATGGAAGCCACGGGCTTATGAAGGCAAAGTTGTTGGTCATAGAATAAAGGAGGAAAATTAATTTTTAAGGAGAACGAAGAGTAATGGGACTTTAATTTGGAAACCTTGTGGCGAGTGGTTTTTCATTCTCCAGTTACTGGTAGTGTTAGAAAGTAACGTGACCACGGTTCCCCCGTTTCCACCCAACTGCGGACGGCACGCGAAGCAGGGCCGCGCTGCTTTCAGCCGACCGTGGTCGCCGTTCGGAAGGGAACGCAGCTCGGGGCTGCGCCTCAGAAGGGTTTCCCTTCCCAGTGCGACCGTGCTCTGCGCTTCGCTGTTTAGATATCAGTTGCCTGGTTCATAAAATGAAGATTTATCACAGCGGAAAACCAGATTCTTTCCGTTTTTCACACTGAGTTTCTCTTTTTAAGGACCTTCTGAATTTCGATGACCCACTGAACATCGAGGCCGCGGAACATCACTTGAGGGACAAGGTGAGCCCGTCGCAGGGAGGCACCCAGCAGAGAGACAGCTACCGTCTCTGGGTTAGATGCGTGCAGGATTGAGAGCAGTGGCATCCGGGACTGGCACTTGTGCAGCGTCTCGGCAACGTGTCGCGATGAGCGGGGATGGCCTCCGTAAGGTCGAGCTCCTAGTGCCACTCGGTGTACTACCCCATACCTTGCCGGCAGTGTCAGCGCACAAAGGGGCATGGGATGGTGAGGTGCCCTCCAGGCCTCTGGCCCCTCCCCCCCACCTCCTTGGGAGCTCTGCCCTTCGGTTTGGGCCCAACAGAACGGGTTGTACTCGTCACTCTCGGGTGGCACTTCCTTTTCTTTACCGTGTCCGCATCAGTGCGTGGAATGGCATCCGCTCACAGGACGGCTCGGTTCCCTGCCAGCTCTGCGTGCGCGCTCGGCCGTCCTCCTGCCGCTGGGCCCTCAGGCATCCCAGCTACCAACAGTCGTGCCGCCGGTGCTGGGCTCCGGCAGCCAGCCTGGTGACACTGGGGCCACACTGACCTGCTCGGAGCGCCCGGCCTGTGTCCGTGTGGCGGGCATGGCAGGGGACAGGCAGTTGTGCAGCAGGACCGCAGGGTCAGCGGGTGCTTCCAGTCCGGCAGAGGAGGGTGGGGGCAGCACGGTCTTCGAGACGGGCCTCCCGGGTGTGAGGCGCCTCTGGCCCCCGGCAGCAGCCTCCGCCTCCGGGCCGCCCTGGCTGGGTGGTCGCCCGGCAAAGCCTTGGTGCACCCGCTGCCGCCGGGCCCTTTCGGGAGGCTCCGTTCCCGCGTAACCCCACGCGTCATTGCTGCTGACCGGGCCCCACTCAGCGCGTGAACGTCCCGGTCCTGGGGGCCCAGACCTGGTCAGGGACAGAGTAGTAACGACACGGTGCCCCCCTGCAGCGCTGCGGGAGGGAGCTCCGCCTGCCCTCAGTCGCTGCGCTTCTCTTGGCAGGTGGCTTCCTACTTTTGTATGAAATGAGGGGCAGACTTCCAGTTAATAAACTTTTATCCTCAGTTAGAGGATCCTAAAATCGGCCCAACAGTGATGCCCCAACTTGAATTCTTCGACGTGCCCAGACCCACCCGCCTCCTCAGGCCAAGTCATGACGACGGTTAGGGACTCCCCGCTCACTGTGTCTTGCTGCCGCTCTTCCTCCCTAGTTTGACTGGCGGCTCTTAAGTGCCAGGGGAGGTGCTCAGGTGCAGGAGAAGCCAGTGGACAGACAGCCGCTGTCCCCACTGTCCCCACTGTCCCCATGTGGACATCCTGGTGGGAAGAGGCCCAGCAGAGATGAGCACACAGCCTGGGGACGGGCTGGCGGCCAGGGGTGTGGACCGATGGGCGCGGCCACTTTGTGTAGGTTGCTCAGGGGAGGCCTTTCTGAGGAGCCGTGACCAGAGATCTGACGTGACCTGCCACGCGAGACATGGCAGCCGGTGCGGAGGCCCTGGGTGGGGGTGTGCTCGGGGAGAAGCGCAGAGGCCACGGGATTCCAACAGGAGGACCGTGGTGCCGGGACAGTAGCCGTGGCCCTTCCCGGGCCAGGCACCCCCCAGAGCGCGTCCATTCTCCTCACTACTCCACGGCGAGGGTCTCTCGTGAGCCTGGATTTGCTGCCCAGAGGCCTGCACTCTGGGCGTCGCCCGGGTGAGGGGAGGTGGCGAGGGCAAAGGAGACCAAGACCGAGCGGAGGCCCCGCCGGCCCTGGGGCAGGCCGGGGCGCAAGGGGGCCTTGGGGCCTCCGGTTCGCACCCAGTGAGCTTTGACTGTGACTCCTTGGGGGCTGGCGGTGTCAGCATCCCCTGGGCGCTGTGGCGGTGACCCTGTGGGAGTTTCTGGTAGGGGCTGCTCCGGGCTTGCGCACAGCCCGTCCCGGCTGTGGGTCAGGGGCCGTGGGAGTGTCTGGGTGCAGCCCTGTCCACAAGTGCGGGCGTCCTGACCTTGACCATGTCTGTGGGCCACACGCCCCCGTCTGCAAAGCAACAGGTCTTGGGATCCCTTCTGCTCCGAGCTGCTGTTTGAGGCATCCCCCCCAGCACCCCCGTCACAGTGTCGTGCACACAGAGGGTGCCTGGAGTGGCCCCAGCTCTGTGGGTCCCTGGTTGTCCGCCACCTCAGCTGCTGGAGGCGGGAGGCTGAACTCGCAGTGGGTCCTTGGCTCGGGCGGCTCAGACTTGTCCCTGAAGTGTCACTCACTCCTCTTCTCCCCTGTCCCTGCCCTCCACAGGAGGACTTCCGGAATAAAGTGGAAGACTACATCAAGCGGTACGCCAGATGATAGGAGGGGGCCTGCGGGCGCCGACTGTGCGAGAGGGCCCCCCCCCGGACCCCGGGGCCCCCCAGTCCCCGCGCTCCCTCAGCCCCGCCGGCTCAGCGGGTCCTGTGCCGTGTCCTGCCTCCGGAGGAGCTTCTTCACGACTGCCCCTTGTAGACAGAGAGCTCCCCCCAAATACAGCGAGGAAATGTGTCTGGGCGCTCCAGTTGTCTGCTCACCTTCCCTGTTTACTTTTGTGAACCTGTGCTGTACGGGCCGGGGCGAGGCTCGGGCTCCAGTGGACTCGGAGCCCAAGGAGGGCTCGCTTCTTCCCTGTCCCCAAGTCACCTCCCTGCAGAGCACTAACCATGTGCCAGTGTAGCTGGCAGGCGGGCGGTCAGCCTGCGCAAAATGTGATTGGTTGCACAGTCCTGTAGCCCCGCCCACAAATGGCGGCTGGCCTCGTTGTCCCGAAGCTTCCCCGAATGCAGTCATTCACTGTAGATCTCTTATGAAACGCGTACTTTATTTAATGTAAGTATATTTTGGAACAGATTTGTAATTTGTACAATTTAATGCTTTAATTATTTTTTTCTATTCTCCTTTAGTTCGTATTTTCATTGTTTAGAGCAGACAGAAAGATGGGTCAAGCAACTATTGAACAGAAATACAAAGAAAATGAAAGACACATTATTCATTCTGTCCAAATGCAGTGAGAATTTGGCTTTTAAAAACCAGCCCTTGCTTTCAGACCCAGATGGGGCAAGAGTCTCAGGGCGCTGGAAGCTGGATCTGGACGATTTGGAAAACGAGAGGCAGGGAGCCAGCCCTTTGTCGCATTTGGCTCAGAGGAACTTGCTGGAGCCAGATGGGCGGGGCTGGGCGCAGCTGCTCATCAGAGAGCCAGGCCCGCGGGCCCGAGGGTCAGGACCCGCCTCGGGAGGCAGGCAGGCCATGTTCCAGGCCCAGGAGGGTGGGCACCGGAGCAGCGGTCAGATGGCGCACGCAGGGGAGACCCCAGACCCGTGGCACAAGTAAACGTCCGTGTGGTTTCTTCTGCTGCCCTCCTGACATTCTGGTCTGGCACACCGCCTCCCAGCTGCCGGGCCCCCCCGTCTGCCGGGCGCCCCCGTCTGCCCGGCCGGCGTGCTTTTCTTGATTTATAGCACAATCTCTGATTGTGACATCATTGTCAGCAGAGGGGAAGTAGGCTATGCTTCCTGTTTGTGATCAGGAGTTGTGCCATTGGATGTGGGGGTGGCCCCTGGCTCGTGGGCCACCTCCAGTACACAGACTGGGAAGGGCGGAGCTGTATAAAGAGCATGGTGGCATCTGAGCGGAGCAGGTCCCCACCCCCCAGGCCAGGCAGAGGCAGTGTCACTTACGCAGTTGCCACTGGAGCTTCCCAGCCAGGCACCAGGCTAGGAGGCCAGCAGCAGCTCCGCCCACACGCCCAACCTGCCCTGCCTCCCCTGCCTGCGTCTGGCGCCCCTCCTGGGTGCCGGTGCAGGCGGAGGGGCGGCTGCCTCGGCCACCCTGGAAGGAATGCCCATCCATTCCTGCCCCTGAGTGTGTGACGGTGGAAAACTGCTTTATCAGGGACCCAGTTACTCAAGAGATGGCCTCCGCACGGGCTTGGGCGGCCCTTCTGTCCAGCGGCCGCACATGGTCGAGCAGCGCCAGCTCGGTGGGCTGCTAGGGCCCTGGCGCCCGGCAGTGGCTGTGGGGCCCTGACTTGCAGGCCTTGTAGTTTTTGTGGGTGTCCCCCCCAGCTCAGGACAGAGAAACCGCCCTGGTTCCTGTCCGTGTGCCCCACTGCCTGGTGCTAGTTGACTGCGGATCTGCCAGGGTGGGGGTGCTGGCCTTGGAGCCCAAAGGGGGGGGGCGGGGCTGCTCTCGTCCTTCGCTTTGCTGTCAGTTGTGTGTCTCAAGCACCGGGACAGGCAAGTTCTGGGGCAGCTTCTTGGAAAAGGCTCGTGCCTCCCTCACAGGCCACCTGCAGGACACCTCCCTATACCAGGCTCACGAGCCAGGGCGGGCAGTGCCTGTGCTGGGCACTGGCCTCTGGGCCGCGTCCCTCCTCCAGGCGCCCTGTGCCTCGCTCCCCTGCTGTTTTCGGCACTGGCCCGGGGGCGCGCGGAGCTCTGGCCCGGAGCCGCGGTGGTGGTGGTGAACTTCACAGCAGTCCCTGTGTCCCCAGCCTCATCTCCATTCGGTGACTGAGGGCCGTGTGTAGGCACAGCCCCCATGGGCACAGCGCGAGCCAGATGGTGTGCCTGTCAAGAAGTCCCTGCGGCCCCGAAGCCCACGAGAAAACGGGGGAGAGTGGGTCCCGGCTGAAACCCAACGCGCAGCCTGACAGAACGCGAGCTTCAACGTCATCGGTTTCAACATGCACCTTCCCCTCCCTCCTTCGTTACATCCCAGTCCTTCCCCACGACCTGGCCGCATAGGGCCCACCTGACCACGGGGCAGCTGGAACAGCCCCCCTGCCGGTCACCTAGGTGAGGTGTCAGTCTTCGAGGACAGACCCCGCCCGCTGCTGGAGAGTCTCAGAATTTGCGTTCTCCGTCACCTGAAATGTTTCATCTTGGAAAGTTGGGTCTGCTACAAGTTCATCATTCTCCCTAAAATAGTGTGTCTAGTAAAATGCTGAACTACATTCTCAGTAAAATAACGTTTTATTTTTCCTTTGCCAAAGAACCTGGAAAATGAGAAACCTGTCTCGCCTATCTTTCTCTCTTTGGGAGCCCAGCCTCAAACTGCAGTGGCTTGGAGGGGCTAATGGCGAGGGTCTGTGTCACCCCCTGGAGTCGCCACTCGTGGCCTGGGCTTCCATGGGTCATCAAAATTGGTTTATTGGTTTGGAAAGTTCTTCAAGAAGCCAGGTGATGGAGGCCTTTGGGGACCTGGCACGTTAAGAGTGTCTATTCACACTGAGCTGTACGAAGGACTGAATTATAACCTTTCTTTAAAAATCCAGCCCTGGCTGCTATGGCTCAGTGGATTACGCGCCAGCCTGCAAATGAAAGGGTCTCAGGTTCAATTCCCAGTGTGGGGCACACGCCTGGGTTGCGGGCCAGGTCCCCAGTAGGGGGCGTGTGAGATGCACCCACTCATTGATGTTTCCCTCTCTTCCCCCCTTCCCCTTTCTAAAAATAAATAAAATCTTTTTTAAAAAAGAAATCGCTGTGAAAAAAAACAAACCCCAGCGTAGGGCACGTTCATTCGCATCGCCACACTCACTGGGTTTGTTTTTAGCTGATATCAGGGCCAGCCAGGAAAAAACAAAGTGTGTTCCCAGCGCAGCAGGAGGGGAGTGGACGGGCCCAGGCTCCGCCTGCAGATGAACCTGTCAGGCCCTGGAACCAGGAGCGCCAGCTAGCAAGCGGGGGCTTAGCACCGCGCCGAGCCTCTGTCCGGGATTCACAGGCAGGCGTGTTCCCTGCGCTGGGAGCCTCCTGCGGGCGCAGCATGGCTCCCGGCTCCCGTGGCCGCCGGCGTCTGAATCTCTGCACCTCCTGGCCTTTCTGAGCGCACCACCCCCGGCAGCACATGGGGCGCCAGGTGGGAAGAGTCCTTTGTCTCTTAAGCCAGTCCTTTACCTTATCAAATCTGTCTCTTTGAAAACTGACACCAGCCTCCACAGCCCTGAGTACCTCGCCGTCCTCCCCGGCCACGGTAAGGCGCTCGGGCCTGAGCTGCAGCAGCGCTGTGGAGGGAGAGCCTTGTTCCCTGCTCCTTAGAGGTTTCAGCCTCAGGTTAGAGTCAGAAGAGAAACCCTGTTCCCCTGGGGAACTTGATGGAGCAGGAGACAGGGCCCAGTGACATGGGGCCCACAGCCATCGCTGTGTGCTTTGCCAGACCAGTTACAGTGCAGGGGACGGAAACCAGCAGACGCAGGAAGAGCAGCAGGTGGTGGAAGACCTGGTCACACATGGGCCAAACCAAGCCAACCCTGGGGCTGGCCCCCTCAGCTCCCCCACGTTGCTGCCCAGGAGGTAGTTTCCAGCTTGACCCACCACTTCCCACACCACGGCCTCCACTACCTCCAGAATAAGCACCCCCCCCAGCCCCGCCCCATGCAGGACTGTGACTGGGCCCCTCGCCACCCTGCCAGCTCCTGCCCTGAGGCCCCTGGCCTCAAAGTAGCACTCCTGTGTGTGATAAGGTCCACTCTCCACAGACACCCAGCTTCCCTCTTGGGGCTCCTTTCAGGATTCAGTTCCCACGGAGCGGCCTCTCACAGGCAGACGGACACATCCTAAGCACCCCCCTCTCCCAGGCACTGGGGGCATCTGCCCTGCAGTAACTGACTCGGTTATCGCTACAGGGATACGGGGTGTGGAGGTGCACGCCAAGGGCTCAGCGCAGCAGGCCGGGCACGTGAGCTCAGACAGCCCTCTGCCAGAAGCTGCGCACGGCGGTGGCCCACCTTCCATCAGCTGGCAGACGCGAGATCTGAAGTTTGCTTTGCTTGAGTAAATCTATGGGCCTGTTAAAAAAAATCTGCAGAAACAATAAATACCACCCAGCAGACTCTCAGGAGGAACAAGGTTAAGCGAAATGGCCACAGGGTGAAACTATAACCATGATGAATCCACAGCAGAGGATTCTACGTCCAGGGAAAGTACCAAGATGAAGGAAAATGAAGACCTTTCTCAGGTACAAACGCTGACAGTCATACCAGCAGACTGGCACCAAAATAAGTTTTGAGCAAATGGGAATGTGGGATCACCCCATCACTACAGGCTCTGGCCAAATAACTCGCTGTGGGGGGCTGTCCTGTGCACTGTAGGGTGCTGGGCAGCATTCACGGCACTAGACTCCAGAAGCGCCTACCCAGCTCCCCGTTATGACAACCACAGCTGTCCCCGGATGCGGCCAAATGTCTCCTGCGGTGGGGAGGGGAGTCGCTCCCAGTGAGAATCGTTGGATGAGACGGACCTCTTTGTGTTTTCTGAGCTGTGGGAATTCCTGTGCTCCAGCAGTTAGCCACTGATTCATTCTTCAGCTATGCCTATTTCTATTCAGACCACCTGTTGAATTTTTAAATAGATTTTTTAAGAGTGGTTTTAGGTTCATAGCAAAATTGAGCAGAAAGTATCCCCTGTCCCTTACAGGTACACCTCCCCCGCTACTGACATCCCACTAACATAGCATTTGTTGCAACTGATGAACCTCCACTGACACATCATAATCACCCGGAGTCCAGAGTTTACATCAGGGTTCTCTCAGGGGTCTGTGCGTTATGTGGCTTCTCGTTAGACTTCAAGAATTCACAAATGCATGACGCATCCACCACTGTAGTAGCATACGGAGTAGCTTCCCTGCCGTAAACATCCTCTGTGTGCCCTGATTCAGCCCTCCTTCCTCCCACCAGCCCCTCCCTGGCGGCTCCTTCTTTTCTCAACCTTTAGAAGAGTCGACTGCATTCTCCACCCATCACATCCCAGACCTTCTGAGACTTGCACCCCGGCCTCCTGCCACAGGTCTCCTGAAATTTCTTGTTAAACTCATCAGTGCCTCCTGTCTGTTCAGTTGCATTTTACACTGTGCTCTGTACTCCTTCCCTTTCCTTCTCTTACGACTGTCCCTGGGCTCCGGTGCATTGACTCCCTTAAATTCTGGTATGTCCTTTACAGTTGGATATATTTGGCAAGAAATGAGCTCAGGATGCAGGCAAGAGTGACAGGAAGTCAAGAATCTAGACGTGACGGAGATAAGACTGATCAAGTCCCTGAAAAGCCCATTAAAATGCAACTTGGTGACCAAGCAGTCCTGAGTTCAAATTCTAGCTTCATCACTACCCATGTGCACCTGGGCAAGATGCTTTTCTGTACCTCCATTTCCTCACATATAAAACGGGGAAACCAGTCGGAACACGTGAAAAGTGCTTAGGCTGTGCCTGGCCCGGCCTCACGCTGTTAAAACTTGGAAGCAGTTATGCACGGGGCGGCCAGTCCGTGGCTTCGTTCGCATCCAGGAACCTGGACTTTGGCCCTCTCTTATCACCTTCACGGCTTCTGCTGCGGTTGGCTGGATCCACCAATGTTGGCCGCGGCCGCCTGTCTCACCCACAACACATCCCCAACGCAGCCTGTGTCCGCCCCCCTCCCGGCTCCTTCCGGCCGGGAAGAAGGCGCCCGGTCACGCCGTCACCCCGGCCGCCCTTACTCTCCCTCCTGCCCTACACTCGGCTCTCCCCCGTGGCCGCGTTACCCCCCAAACCTCCTGAACCCGCCTTCCCTGCGGCCCACGCCCGCGGCGCAGGGCTCCTCCTCTCTCACCCCGGTCAGGCCCCTCGGCTGCAGCCACGGGGAATGAGCCCTAATCCCACTCGAGTAACCTATGTAGAGGACCCTCCAGCTGGGGCCTTGGGTGCAGGTTTCAGGAGACCCCGGACACGAGGATGCAGGAGCGTGGCCCGCCGGCCTCCGCACGTGGTCCTGCTCCGGGTGCCCTGTCCAGCGGGGCGGACGCACGCAAGCGAACCCCGTGCGCCACGTCCGCACCCCCGCCCCGTTCACTCACCCCCACCCCGTCCACGCCGCCCCCCGACCCGGTCCATGCCGCCCCCGGCCTGGGAGCCGCCCTTGCTAACGCCGGCGGACGCGCGCA
>PVJD01016491.1:0-20897 GCA_004026545.1 Mormoops blainvillei
TTTTTTTTTAATGACCTACCAGGATGTTTTATAATTTTCTTCATATAAGTCCTGCACATTTCTTGTTAAGGTTATTTATAGGTCTTTTGCAATATTTTCTGCATTTATTACTAGGACCTGCATTTATTACATTTTCTAAGAGGTTATTTCTGATGAACAAAAAGGAATTACTGATTTTTAAATAATTTTCAACAAGGCTACTCATATATTTTTAACAATATTAATTTTTCAGGTAATTTCCTAAGATTTTCCAGACAAATATTTAGATATCCTGCACGTGTTGTCCAGAATGTCAACGCCTAAACTCACTGAGTTAGGCACTCCCATGACAGATTCAAACCATAATCTTCCCTTCCATATATTTCACTTTCAATTTTTCCAAAGGCTCAAACGGCATAGCAATTTTACTGCAACAACAAACAAAACTCACATATGATTGCACACCTGTAATTTAGATGTATGGTTAGAACAGGTCTATTTTAATGTAGCTGCTTATAAAAGTCATTGACAAATCACTTGAGTTGACACAGGGGGTTATTTCTCGGTCTGCCCAGGGCCAATTTCACTCTTCCAGGCTTTCATGGAAACAAAGGCCTAAGCGGAGGAATAATGGATCAAAGAGGTTCTCCTGTACTCAGCAATCACGTTCTGAAAGCACCTTCCAACATGCAACTATTATAAAATACGTTTGTAAAACACAGGGTTATAACAATTATTATCACAGTTATGTTAATAATATCACTTTTTGCTCACCAAACATTCATTCTGTGATGCCTGTGTTGGGGCAAACACGTGAGCAGACATAACGTGAGCGTGGCGGATGTGGCCTTGCTCAGTTAGCTGCCTAGCAACCTCCCCGCCACGCCAAGAGCGCGGGAACTCACTTGGGAACGCCAGCTAGCTGACTGGGAGCTCTGCCGAGGGACTGCTCACCCGAGCCTCAGTGCCAGCTCTCCAGTGAGTCCGCTGGGTGGTTCCGTGTCCCTGTGCCTGATTTTCATTATGTACGTTATAAATTATATGGATGGGTCCACTGTACTTACATGAAAACAGTATTTTTCCAATAAAAATATATACCTTTGTATAGTAAAAAAATTCTCACCCCGATTATGTAAATTTCTATCAATCATTACATATCCTTCTATGTTAAAACTCACTCATGTACACATTCGTTTTCTAAGGAGCTATCAGATTGAGTTCCTTAAGGGCGAGATGGGAGTTTTTAGATGTTTTGTGTAGTACTGGACACATAAGTACTTACTACATGGCTTCTGAAGGGAAAACAAAGCAAGATGACTCATGACATAGGAGGGTAAGGAAGCAACTGACTAAAGACAAGCCAGGTATACAGATTCAATAGCAAAAAACTGACCTGCCCTCTTTTTTATATCTCTTTTTCCATATCCCCTTTTCTATCTTAACCATATTTACATCAGAATACAAGGAATGAAAGAAACACATAGTTTCATGTGGAGGTATTCAGCAGAGAATGTGGCTAAAAGGCTTTGAACAATTTCACATGTCAGCTTGTGTATTTTGGGTGAGTAGCGCATAAGCACTTATACATCTGAGAAAGGTCAATGGTATGCTGAGGTCCTGCAATGTGTTCCAAAGTAGAGAGTTCTGCAGAGATCTTGAAGGTGGACAGATTTGTTTTTGAGCTTTTAAAATAGGCCAGTTTGGGGGGGGGGGGGGTTCAGATAAATTATTCATTAAAGCAGTAGAACCTAATGGGAATTTTAGGTTCTTGATTTTTCTTAACAATTCATCACAGATATCCAAATATAAGCTGCAGAATTTAAAAAAAAAAAAACACTGAAGAAACAATTTGGATAGATCTGAAAATCACATCGCCTGAGCTAATAAACAAGCTTACTCGCAGATCCGTTTTATAGAAATTATCACAACCATGCCGCATACAGGACCAGCCTGTCGACCGCGCTACCTTCCCTGCCTCAACAGAGAATATCTGAAGATGCTGCCTGTGATTTGGGTTAAAAGGAGACAGAGAAATTTCACCACTAGTCACAGTATCTTGGTAAATTTTCTGAGCTAATATCTTTTCTTCCTGTAATATAATCTCCACATCCTGTTTCTATTGCTCATGAGTTTCCCAAGCTCCTGTGGCTTTTATTTTACTCATCTAAACATAGTATCTTCGAAGAACAGGACAGTCATCTAAAAACACACAGAGATAGAGAGCAGGATGACAGCTAAGGGCAGGAGGAGATGAGGGGGTGAGGGACAGAGCAAAAAGGCAGAAGGACTCGACGGGACAATAGTGCAGTGATTGTGGGGGGAGAAGGAGGCATAAGGGGACTAAATGGTAATGGGAAAAAATACAATTAAAAAATTTAACGGTAATTAAAAATAATAATTTTTTAAAAAATACACAGAGAGATTTAATTTTCATCCAGATTTCCCTGGAGAATTACATTTGGTCCCTTTCACAGGAATTCATGTGGATTCCTGTGTTTCTAATGCTCATTAGCTAGTTTAAACGCCATGACGTCTGCCACAGATGAGACTGTAGCTTTATGAAATTTCAGTATCTGTCCATGCCAAGACAATACTCTCACATTATCTATAAAACAGTCCTGGTGAAGAGACTTGTGATCTTAAATTAACTTTACTTACTTCTCTGTCTATACTCTTGTGTGAATATGTCCCTTATGGCAAAAAAGCAGATGTTGCTTTATAGAAACATTTTGCATAAATAATGTTATTTTCATGGAACAGTCAATAAATTCACTTCCTTACAGCAACATTCCACCTCAGAATGATAGAACCATCAACTTTCTGCCAATATAAATATTTTTCATAATGAGTGGAAACTGTCCAAGATTAAATTTAAGTCTCAGGTGATTGCTACATCACCCTCAAAGACTTGTGATGTATGAATAAAGCAAAAGAACTTCCAGCATCCAAAGACAGCAGTTTTAACAAGGTCAAACTGGCTTTACTGGAGAGTAAATCTGTATATATTTGAAGCATAAATAGCAAAACACAAGCATTTTAATAACATTTCACATCAGCGTCATGTCCTCACCTAAGGTAAACCGTCTTTACCTTCTTTTTCTCTTGTGTTCAGATAAAAACAAACTAATCCTAGAAATACCTGCATGAAGTCATTTCCTATAACAGTGGGTAAGGAAATAAGGATTAACTCTCTGGCTAGAAACACAGTGAGTTTGCTGAATAAAATATAAAAACATCAGAAAAGCATCAAGAAGCTAAGAAGATGTTGGGGAAATACTAGCTCAGTCTGAAGGGCAAGTCTGAACCCAGAGAAAAGAGAGGCATTGAGGCTCCTTCCAGCGTAAGCCCGAGCCACTTGAAAACTTTGAATTTTAGTTGGAGGGTGCATGTGGAATGAAGGGAACAGAAATCAAAATTTCAGGGTGTGTTTAAGGTAGTGTCTAATAGTTTAATATGGGGAGAGTCTCCTATAATAGATACATAGGCTGTAATAGATACACCCTCAAGGTAAGTTTGCCACTTAAGTCAAAACGCAGCCCCCGTCTTTCTGACGCATTAGGTCCCCCCTGAGGCCCAAGAACCTACATTTCTAACAAATCCGCTGGTGATGCTGATATAGCTACTCCAAGGACCATACCTTGAAAACCGCTGCTCTAGATGAACGTGTCATTATCCCAGGCCTCGAAATATTTCCACGAAAAATAATTTGCAAGGATAATGAAGAGCATATGATTAAAAAATTAACACGCACTCAAGGAAACATATGATGAGCAAATATCAAAATCAGAGCAGCAAGGCATCAAATACTGGAGTTATTAGTCACAGATCATAAAACTACTAGGCTTAATTAAACATTGATGGCTTTTTTAAAAAGCCAAGCTTAAAATATCCTTAGGAGATAGGAAATTGTAAATATCGATGTCACAGATTTGAAAAAAGAGGCAAGTAGATATTTTAGAAATGAAAATAAAAAGTAAATGGTTTTAACAACAGATTAGAAGAAGCTAAAGGCATAGTTAGTGAGCGTCGCATAGGCAGAAGGGAGAATCTAGAGGAGAAGTCAGGCCGCTCTAGCCCACAAGCAAATTCAGGCCGCCGCTTATTTTTGTAAATGACGTCACAGGAACACAGCCGTGGCCATTCACTGCTGCATTTCCTATGTCTGCCAGGGCGCGGACTGGGCTTAAGAGCTAGGAGGCAAAATTTTAGGAGGCACTCACTCTCAGGCTCATGGGAGTGCCCGTCACGTACTTGCCCAACCCTCAGAGTCAGGGTCTTTCTCAATTTAACCCATAGGTACTCTCCTCCCCACCCTCATCTTGGCCTTGCAAGGGGGCGTGAGGGGGCTTTCTGAATGGTAAGTATATGGAGCTGTTCATTCTTGCTGTAATACCTATAATTTGTGCAATTTTCTGTATTTCAAACTTTTTAAGAAATGCTCTTCTAAATCAGGTGAAAAAGTAACAGAAATTAGAAACATTTTAAACTCAGCAATGATGAGAATACTATACACTAAAGCAAGTGAGGCAAAGACAATACTTCAATGCATGTATTAGAAAAGTAGGTAAGATGACAGTCATCTAGGCACCTGCGTCCAAGCCCAGCTCGTCTGATGACTCAGCGCTTCTACTCCTTACCCACTGTTTCATTTTCCATCATTTCGGTTACCTGTAATTGTGGCCCCCCAAAATATTAAAATCAAAATTCCAGAAGTAAACAACTCAGTTTCTAAAACATGCTCCATCGTGAGGAGTGTGGTGGAATCTTGTGCCTTCCCACTGCTCACGACCTGCACTGTCCCTTCGTTCAGCATATCCACGCTGCCTGTGCTCCCAGCCCATTAGTCACTTAGCATCTGTGTTGGTTGTCAGGCTGACTGTCACATAGTTGTGCTTACATCACCCTTATTTACTTAATAATGGCCCCAAAGTGCAAGAGCAGTGATGCTGGGGACTCGGGTATGTCAAAGAGAAGCCAGAAAGTGTTCCCTTTATGTGAAAAGGACAGCACAGTGACACTAAGATAGGATGAGAGAGGACGCATAAATTTTATTATAGTTTATTCTTATAATTATTCTATTTTATTTTTAGTCATTATTGTTCATTTCTCAATGTGCCTAATTTATAAATTAAATTTTTATCATAGCTAGGTATATAATGGAAAAAAAATGGTACATTTAGGGTTCAGTAGTGCCCGCAGTTTTCTACTTGGAGCTTGGAACACACCCCCCATGTATAAGGGGAGTACTATGTAGAGCACTCAGTCAGACTGTGTCCTTGTGCCCAAAGTCACGTGCACGGAATGTCTGTAGCAGCATTACTATCCTCGATAGCCATGGAGATTGAATGACAACAACAAGCAAAAACATGGGCAAATATCATAAACATAACATACAAAAGAAGCAAAGGTAAAGTAATATAGATCCCATCATTCCATTTATATAAAATTCAAAAACAGGCAAAACTAAGTCAGAATTAAGAATTATCTCGAGGTACAGGGCAAGAGTATGGTCAAGAACATACACAAAATGAATTTCTGTTGTTCTCACAATAGTTTACTTCTTAACATGGGTGAAGTTCTCACAGTAATTACTCTTTAATTATTCATTAAACTGTTCATTTATTTTTATGCACTTTTCTGCATATTTAAAAATTTTTCTGTTTAAAAAAAGGAAAAATCACATATGATAATTAACTGAATGAAAGAAAGGATTAAAATAGTTCTTCCATTTAACTACCGACTGTCACTATATTTCTGAAGTTATGCTACAATGGCATAAAATTATCTAACAATATGTTGTTTGCTAACGTTCCTGACAAACCTACATCAGCGAACCAAAAGAATATACACATGTGATCTGTCAAAGAGTTCATTTTAATAAATGTGGGGGGAATCCCCTGCTATTATGGAAAATGGAAAATTTACACAAAAGTAGACAGAACAGCATGGTGAAATCGTATGGACCACTCACCCAGCTTCAATATTTATCAATACTCTGCTCATCCCGTTTGCCTGCTCTCCTCTGAGTCTTTTCCTGAAGATTTAAAGGGAAACCCAGACAGACATCATGTCATTTCATCTGTAAACACATCTCAATTCCATTTTAACAAATAAAAAATACTTTTAAGATTTTACTTATTAATTTTTTATGAGGGAGGAGGAAGAGAAAAAGAGAAGGAGAGAAACACCAACGTGAGAGAGAAACATCAATGAGTTGCTTCTCCTACATGCCCCTGCTGGGGACCAAACCGGCAACCCAGGCATGTGCCCTGACCAGGAATCACACTTGCAACCCTTCATTGTGTGGGACAATGGCCAACCAACTGAGCCACACCGGTCAGGACTAAAGAATATTTTTAACGTCACCATTATCATACCAAAAGTCCCAATAATTCTTTAATATCATTGATATATATTAAATTGTTCTTGGTTATTTCAACAATAACTTACATAGTTGTTGTCTTTGAGTTGGGATGTAAATAAAGTCCACATATTGCATTTGCTCATAAGGCCTCTTGAGTCTTTCCGTGATCTTCAGCAGCCCACTCATGTTTTGGGGGTTTTTTTTAGCATTTTTTTTTAATGTCATGGATCTATTCTAGAAACCAGATCATTTGCATTGTAGAATATCCCATATTCTAAATTGGGCTGATTGTTTCCTTGTAGCATTGATAACTTTTTCTTTAGTTGTCTGGGTTTTTTTTTTTCTCTTTGGAAGTATACAAGCTTACCTTTCACACTCTGCGCCACAGTGTTCATGTGCAGAAACCAACGTTTTTCTGTGGCAGCATCATCCTGTTAATGTACACATGAAAACTCAATTAAACTCATCTGACAAGACATAAAGATCACTTTCAAAACATTTATTCAGTTGCCAATGGTAAGATCCAAACCATCTATTTAATACAATAATAATTGTATTACTATATATCTAAATCTAATTACAGAAAAGACTTAAAATTAATGGACTTTTGAATTCATTATTTTTAGGATGATGAGCTCTTTTCCAATTAACTATTATTCCTAAACCCTAAATCAGTCTTCTCTGTGCACTCAGGAAAGTCTCATTTGCAGCACAAATCCTATCTTTTACAGAGCAGAGTGCCTCATTTGCGGATCACTTAATGTGACTCCATTGAATTCATGGGATACCATTTATACACAAATTGAGAAAGAGTATAGTCACAAGCTTTTAAATAATAAAATTTATAACCAGATTTTAAATTAACAATATTAAGAATATGTTGTATCAGTGAGATGGATTATATTATCTGAAATTTAACCAACTTACTTATATTTGACCTAACAATAAATATCTTGAGTCATGGATCATGTCTCATATCTAGTTGATTACTTCATTTAGTCTTTATTTCTGCCAAATCAGAAGTTCTTAATTAACAAATATGTCACCTAAAATTAGTCTGAATGTTATGTAACTCTGCCTTATAGTTCTGGATGTTTGGATCAAACATAAGATTGTACTCAAATTATTGGGAGATTTCATATTGAATACCATGACCCTAGTGCTAAAAGATGCCTGATTGATCGCTATGACACATTCAAAAGAATTTGAATGATCAGGAAGGCACAAATTGATAACTATATTTCCAATTCTCTTTTTCATTCTTATTTATGGAAAAGGTTTCTTCGTGTTCTATTACAGCATGAAATTTTGTTTTTTAAAAATGCATCACAGTATGGCATTCATGTGTTTTCTTTTTTATCTGACAAGTGAGGAAGAAATTCAAGGGCTGCGAAAAAAAATCACATTCTTGGCAATTAAGCTGCCCGAACCAATTTAGACTTCTTAGGAAATCCTGTTGTCTTATCATCAATATTAACATCATGGTGACACTAAAGTAATAAATTCAGACTTTTCAAGTTACTAAATGTATTTTTTGGTTATGTCACAAAGCAAAAATCCCTGAAATCAGAGAAATAGACTTTAATCTTTTAATGGTGCTGGGACTCTAAAGAAATCTCATTCCTCATTTGAAAGCTCCCAGGGGCAGCTTTCCCCTTGACAACCAGCACACTTCAGAGGAGAAAATTGAGTATTATTTTGACTCCTAGCCTGGGTATTTGAATAGAAGCCTGAAAAGTGAGGCAACAATGGCCATGATTACTCACATTCACAACACTTTCTATTTACTTGAACACTGAATCCAGATTGGGCATGTTGCCCATTACTGACTGAAAAAAAACAATATTTGACATTTAAATGAATACTTTATTTTTAAAGATTTCATTTATTTATTTTTAGAGAGAGGGGGAGGGAGAAAGAAAGAGGAGAGAAACATCCATCTGCAAGAGCTATATCGATCAGTTACCTCTTGCACACCCCCAAGTGGAGAGCCTACCTGCAACCCAGGCATGTGCCCTGACTGGGAGTCAAACCGGCAACCCTTTGGTCCGCAGGCCAGCACTCAATCCACTGAGCCACACAGGCCACAGCTGAATACTTTTTAATTTACATATCAGAACCTTACTTGTGATAAATATCTTGATTGAAGTTTGTCACTGATACCAAACACCTTTATCCAATTATAGTTAAAAAGACCATTTCCCACATCATGACTTTCTTCTACCAATTAACTGAAATATTGATCATAAACACAGATAGCTGCTCTTCCACAGTGCATGTCATTGGCAGCTACCCGATTTTGTCCCCTTTCACTGTCCTCTTTGCACAGCATGTTCCAGCCCTCCAGCTCTTTTTGCTCTTGCACGGCAAGGCCCAGTTTTCGGTTGCCACAGTAACTGCATGAGCTCGTTCACGCCTCTGTCCCCAAGTGAATAGAGGCTGCTCTCCTCTGTTCCCCATGGCTGCTTCCTTTGCTATTCTAGATCACAGTTAAATGTCTCTGTTCATGTGCTTTACCCCAAGCTCCCAATACATACTACCACACTCTCAGTCACTGTCACGTGCAGAGGGATATCAAAAAATATTTGATGATCTGCAAACATGAGCACCAGTCAGAAGGGACACAGGTTATAGGCCACAAGCATGGCTGTCCTGGTGCGTGATTATTGAACAAACACCCTGAAAACATGAAACTCTTCTGTTCTCTTCAGAACATTTGTCACTATCTGAAATTGATCTTGATGTGGCTGTTACTCGCCTACTCCCAATAAGCATATGAGCTCTATGAGAGCAGAGCTTTACCCACCGCTAAATTTCTAGTACCTAGGATAAAGTTGGGCACATACCAAGTATTAAATATGGACTATGGTATGTTTCTGGTTTTTCTCTGAAGGGCACTATTTTGAATGTGCCATTAGCAATGTCATTAGACTATCATTCATAGGAAAACATCGTTTCCTTTCCATTCTAGGAAAGTCTCAAAGAGTTTGCCAGGCAGATGACAGCACTCTGTTTAAAACGGATGCTGCAGAAGCATCAGTGGTTACCTACGGACTTCGGAAGTCATTGAAAAAGTATATGGTGTCTGTGAAAATGCTTCTTCCAAATTCACACTTTAAACTACAAAAAAATTATCTATATAAATTATAATTATAGAATTATGAAGCTGAACAAGGATTCACAGCGCCAGCTCCTAATTCTCAGTTGAAGGCAGTGTATCTCAGAGGTTCAGCCATTGGCCAGGAGTCCTGTAGCTACTTGCATTCAATCCAAAATGTCCACTGAGTGTTTACTCTATACAAGGTAACCTGCCTGCTATTACCAAGAATGAAATATAAATGAAACATAATTTCTGCCTCCACGTAGTTCACAGTAATGGAAGAGGAGAAAATACAAGTGTCAAAAAATTATACAGAATACATATTCTAACACAGACTCACAAAGAAGGTGCCCTGGTGAATCAGAGTGGGGGTGGTGAGATTATGCTGCTTGGGTGAAAATGAGAGAAGTATTTTTTAAAGTGAACTGGTAGATGAATCTTGAATGCTGTTTTGTCTTTCACCATGCTGCCCTAAAAGGTATGATGGTTCTTCTAAGTAGAAGCATCAACAGAAACAAAGGTACCAGGAGAAAATTAAGCACAAATTCAAGGGCTGTAAAACTATCCAATGCAACTGGATACAGGAATCCAGCGCACTGGGTACAGGAATGGTAATGATTGGATAGAAGCCCTGTAAAAGGTTTTGGTTGCACTGGGGCTGGCCTTGAACACTAACTAGAGCAGTTTCAACCAGTCAGAAAGCTGAGGAGACATGGTAGGTCCTTTATCAGGAGAATAGCCTTATATTAACAGTGGTTTAGGAAATTAAGTCTGTAAATGCTGGGAGTAATGATTTATCTCAGAAAGAAGCAAAAACTGGGTAGATGAGTCTATTTCACTATAATATACATCAGAAATACATACTTTATCTAGCATATTGACAAGGGCCAGGGAAGGAAGATAAAAGAAACAAGAAGTGTACCAGCAGTAGAGCTGACTGTGTTTGGCAACATACTGAATTTAGGATTAAGAGAATAGGAAGAGTCAAAGATAAAAGATAAAGGGAAAACCTCCAAAAAATTCAATTAAAAAACTAAAAAATAAAAAATCTCTCCTTGACCCCAATATTTTATTATTTCAAAAAAATAATAAAATATCTCTATTCATAACCTAAAACAAAAGAAAGAAAGAAGGATAGAGAGAGAGAAAGGGAAGGAGGGAAGGAAGGAAGGAAGGAAGGGAGGAAGGAAGGAGAGAAGGAAAGGAGGGGAAAAACAGAATTAGAGACTTTAAGAGAAGCAGGCAAGACCAATAGCAGACAGAAATCCCCTCTGGGGAGAAAAGATGACTGGTTTAGCTTCCGACCTTAAAGCCAAATACACTGACAATGCATTCTATTCATTTGAGTGACACAAATGTGTACAATAAGAAGTGGCAAAAGCAGATACAGGACTTGTGAAAGAGACTGGGGTTAGAAAGCTAGATTTTGGAGTCACCCACATAGAGTTTTGGAGTAGGTAATATCATCAAAAGAGACAACATCAGAGAGGACAGTGGAAGATAGAGTGCTAGGGATTATATTCTTTATTCCCTATTGATAATGGGAGGAAGCACTGTCAGAAAAGGACATAAAAGTAGTGCGTTTGGAGGAGTGGGAAACAGAGAACTCCGCAGTAGGAGGAAGGAGGCATTTGGAGGTGTGAGTGCTGACGTTTCTTGTTCCCTCCTCCGTGTCTCCACACCCTCTCCTCTTTCCTCAGAACTGCACCTGCCTGCCCTGGTCTCACACCTTTTCAGGGGCAGCATGACAAGAATTTACAGAGACAAGTGAATAGGGTGGGGGGAAAATTAATGAGTTACCATACAACTGGGGTCGAGGAGAAATTTCAAGTTTGGAAAGTGAGATGTTCCAAGCGCCAGAGGTGGATGTTTGGAGAACAGAAACTCTACCTGCTGAGTACTAGGCGCCATTGGTCACACGAGGCCCAGCTCTCATTAGAACTGCTCTAGTCTTTAACGGATGCAAGTCTTCCAGATGCCACTCATGGTTAGGCACTTTACCCATGCATCTTATTTAATTCATGAAACCATCCTGTAAGATAAGCATTATTATACCCATTTTACACATAAGCAGACTACAAGATCAGGGATGAGGAGAGAGGAAAGCTAATCTAATTTGGTGGAAGGGCCGTGCCTGTCGGTCTCTGCTAGGAAAATTCCAAAACACTGACCAGAGAAGCAGTCAGACTGTGAGGCCTAAGCTGTCAGGTGGTAAGCAAAGGGGGGCAATGAAACTCATCAAATATCACACGGTGCTTGACTGGAAAGCAGGGGCATACGATACATTGAAGACCACCAGCCTGCGCATAAACAGATGTGTTCCAATCATGATGCTATAACTTACTATTTTCTCTTTCCAAAACTCTTTCAGCATCAGTTTTGGCATGCATACAATGGTGATAACATTAGGACCCCTCCTTTTGGGTGGCTGCAGGTTTTACAGGAATTAGTGTTTGTAGAACACTTAGCACAGGGTTTGGCATTATGTGGGTCAATATGTTTTAGCTATTACCAATTGTAGCAGTAAGAACCTAAAATTGACCCCAAAATTTGGTAAGCACTCAATATTGCTAGCGATTTAATAATACTATTGACCGCACACCAACCTCAAAGCCTCCTTGTGAGTTAATATTGAATAGGAAAAACACCTTGAACACTAAATGGCATATCATAATTAAATGTAAGATTAAACATTTTATAAAATATCATAAGAGGCAAGCATGGTCAAGAGTAATTTTCACAGAATCATATAAACTTCAGAATGTTGTAAAAATATTTCTTAAAATCCTGCTTGTGATAATCTCAGTTTTGAGAATGAGGAAAGGAAGCTGGCACTTGAGTATGAGATATTTCTTTGCAGAACATGTCTGTGTTCCACCCAGGCCCTGCGTGCTGCCTTGGACAGGAAAGGTATAGCTCATGGTAAGTACATTTCATGTCAAACTTTTACTAAATCAAGGATAATTAAATTTTCATCAGAAAAAACTGGAAAATATTTTGATTTATGTGATTGCCAAATCTTGGTAATATAATGCAGTTGAATAACTAGGTTAAGATGATAAGTCAGTCAAAGCCAATCTTTAGTCCCTACTTCACCTTAGCAGAGAAAAGCCTGCCTCGTTCTACTAAGCAGTAATTTCTGGGGTGAACGGAAGGTGAAGCAAGGACTCAGAGAGGTAAGGTGGGGCATGAAGCACTCCTTTTCTCCCCTCCCCTCCCCCTCCCCTCTTTTCTCTCTCTCTCCTCTCACTCTTTGTGTATATATCATATATATGTGTGATAAATCTCTCATACACAAGTCAGAAGAGCAGAAGCCCATTTTGTCCATGAAAAAATTTATCATCACTATCTATAAATCCAGAGAGAGGCTACTTGCACATTCTGGTATTTTTATGTTTCCCTTTCTGCTCACAGTCAATAAAAACATCTATTTCCTGAAGAAACAAAAGTCATCAGAGTAGGAGAAAATGCAAGCAAAAGAAAAGGTGATCTATGAAAGCAGCTTGTTTTAAAATGGAAAAAGAGATGGAATCAAGAATACAGAGGGATTCTTTTTAGTAAAGCAGATGCTATGTTTTTATATTTTGCCCAAGCACAGATGAGAAATATTGCATTCCAGTTAACATTTATTAGGTGCCTATTACCATAGTCCATACCCTCTGTATACTGGAGTTACAGATGCAAATGAAAAAATGTGCCCCCTGCAGGAACTCATCATTTCATGGGAGGAGCAGCCTATTAAATTAAACAAATGAAAATAATCACTTTATGGAAATACACAATGATAGAACTACAAGCCAAGAGCTATGGGAACAGAAATGACATTTGATTCTACCTTCAGGAACAGGAGAAAAACGTTATAGAACAACTGACATTTGCTGTGACTAAAGAAGAAACTAAGTTTTTGCCAACAGATACACTGTGGAAGGGCCACTCAGTCAGAGGAAACGTGAGCAAAGCACAGGTTAATGAAACAAAAATGAGAGGAAAATAGTATGGAGAACTTGATCCAGAAAGAGGTGGATAATTAAGAGCTGTGTTCCCCTACCCATGGGTGAAGAGGTGAGGGGGTCAAGAAGCACAAACGGGTAGTTACAGAACAGCCATGGGGGTGTAAAGTACAGTGTAAGAAGCAGAGAGGCCAAGGAACGTACACTCCTGGTCCACGGACATGAACAATGGCGTGGGGATTGCCTGAGGGAGTGGGAGGTTCTGGGTGGAGGAGAGCAAAGGCAGAAAAATTGGGACAACTGTCAGAGCATAATCAATAAAATATAATTTTTTAAAAAGAGTTGTTTCAAGGCCTTGCATTCTCAGTAAAGAGGGAAGTCTATACTGAAAAGGGCTCAGGGGAAGGGAGCTTGGGAATGTGAGACCTTTGGGGAATGGCAGGTACTTTAATAACAACACTCAGAATCGCTGAAGCACAGAGCTGCGGGAGCTCAGAGTTACACACCTTGAATCCAAAACTTGAAGGTCCATCTAGGACACACACACACCACGTGCACATGCATAGACACATGCACACTTACTTTGGCCCTTAGCTAATATGCTCTTTTAATATATTTTTAAACCTTTCCTACAGAAAATAGGCAAACATACAAAAAGTAAGAGCAGTAAAAACTATATTCTTGTACCTACCATCCAGGTTCACTAATTATAATCTCATGGCCAGTCTAAGCGGATGGGCTTTTAACCTCCTTTACATTTTAAGAGGGCTCTCTACAGGGATTAAACATTAGTACAAAAGATGACAAAAGTGTTGAAGAGAATGAAAGTTATTTCATGCCTACAATAGTACATAGCTGCTTATCTGGGCTACAAAATAAAAAACCAAAAGTTTCAAAATCCTCTTTCAAATATAAATAGAATTAACCATAAAGAGAACACAACAATTATATTCACAAAAGATTAATAAAATTATAGGATCTTAAAAATCTCCCAAAAGAGAGTTTATATAAGCCCCAAACTATTTTTATGACAGTCCAATTTAATGCTGAAATGGGATTCTATGGGAAACTATTAATTGCCATCTGTAATGAACATTAAAAATATCAACATCCATTTATTTTGGGGGCATGAAGCTTTCACTTAAGTATCTTTCCAAATTTTCCATTTATTTGTATACTAAGTCGAATTACACTACATGGAATTCAAATAGTTATACTGAATTATAAATGACAATTTCCAATGCACAGGTGTATTAATATTTCTAATTTGTATAAATGCAGTTAATTTACTGAGGATTTACATGCAATGTGGTATTATATTTCTATGGGAAGAGATCAATAATTTTATCACTGTTAATGTAGTCAGTTTATGAAATATATCTTTCATCTGATTATTAAAACAACTTTCAGCTCTCACTGACGGCCTTCACTCTGTTCCAGTGAAGGGCAGACTGCCCATCGTCCCATCCAATGCTCCAGCTGAGGGAGAACTGACTACAGGGCGGCTTGTTAACTGACTCAGGGGCTCATCTGGCCCAGTGTCACCTCTTTCCCCTTAAGCAACTTTTTGATCCTTCAGCCACTCTTAGATTAGCAAATACTACCTAACACAAATTCTCATGATATACAAATACACATCCTGTATTTGTATACAGGATGTATACACATCCTCTTACCGCTTCCAATTTTTATCAAATTATTTGAAAATGTTTTCTTTCTCTCCCTTTCTTCAGATATTTTGTGAATTTAAAAAAATTACCTCAATAGGGCTCATAAATGTCAGTGGAATGATGGGTATCTATCTACATCAAGATGGTAATGGAAAAAGTAAGGGGGAAGTGAATTTTGAAAAAAAATTATATGTGGTTAGAAACTACTATCAATCTCTAAAAGCTTAAAGCTTCCCTAAAGTTCCCTTTAAAGTTATTTTCATCTTTCTTACCATCCTTTGGTAATTAATCTGTTTTTCCTCAAATGTCATCATAAATAACAAAACATACTTATTTGCTTATTTGTCCAAATCTGGTGTTAATTAAGAGCTGAGCACGGTGCTGGGCTAGGAGTGTACAACAGTGAGCAAAATCTGATATGGTCCCCGATGTAATGGAGCTACAGGCTAGTACAGAAAAGAGGCATTAATCAACCATTTTTAGTTTGGTCCCACTCCTCAAAGCAATGAGAATCCAATTATGAGTTTTAACTGTGAACAAGTGTGGGTGAGTGTGCGTGAGTGTGTATGTGAGGTATGCACGTGTAGAAAAGTGATATATTCACATTTGCATTGTCAAAAGATCATACTAGTTCTTAGGTGAAGAATCTTAAAACTAATTCTTATTAATTTTTACTTTTCCCTTTTGTCATTAGCATTATCTAATATGTTCTATTTATTGTGAATATAAAGATTTTGTCTAGATAGTATGTGCAAAATTGGTTCACTCGGGCTAGCCTAGAAATCTAACCAAGTTATTGGCATTGTTTGCAAGACACAGTGTCATGCAAGTACCAAATGTCTTATAAAAACACTAGGAAAATGTGCTTGTAAATGCACATGTTATTTCTTTAGCCATTTCTTAGATGTTTTTATATTCCTCATATTTTTTTACTTTTCTTCAACACTACTCACATAATGTTCCCAACTCCAGCATACAAAAGCACAAGTATTTATTACTTTTTGAATATGGTATTAAATTGATCCAAATAGCCCTTGCTTCCAAAAGAATAAGCCTACTCTTTTAAGAGTTTTTAAAATTATATTTTATTGTTTATGCTGCTACAGTTGTCCCAGCTTTCCCCCTTCGCCCTACTCCAAACAGACTGCCACTCCCTCATGCAATCTCCACACCCCCGACACTGTTATCCATGCCCATGGGTCATGTATATATATTCTTCGGCTACTATCTTCCCCCATGACTATTCTGTAACAATCAATTTGTACTTCTTGATTTCTTCATCTTTTCCCTCCATCCCCTTAACCTCCTCCCCTCTGGCAACTGTCAAAATATTCTCTGTAGCTATGATTCTGTTTCTGCTCTGCTTGTTCATTTATTTTGTTTTATAGATTCAATTATTGATCGATTTTTTTAATTACCATTTTATTGTTCATATTTTTTTCTTCTTCTTCTTTTTAAAGAAGACCCTTTAACATTTCATACAATACTTCTTTGGTGGCAATGAACTCCTTTAGCTTTTTCTTGTCTGGAAAGCTCTTTATCTGTCCTTTGATTCTAATGATAATTTGCTGAGTATTTTAAGACAAAGAGGAGCAAAATTTAGCTTATGCTTATGTACTATATTTATGACAAAAATAATAACTACATTGACCTTTGCTAACTATAACTAGTTATGGACCTTATAAACATATACAATTATCTATTCTGACTACTTAAATTGCAAAGTTGTCTCCATAGAAATGTAGAGCTATAAACTTCTAAAGAAAAGGAAATATGTTTTATTTATCTTATTATTCTAGGGACTAATGAAGGGTTTAGAATAAGAATCTTAATGTTTTTTATTTTACTACAAAAATGTCTTTCAAGAGTCTATGTTAGTAACAACTTCAGATTTAATTGTACTATGCACAAATTAAAGTTTCTCATTGAAAATACTACCTAAAATAGATAATTGGAAATAAATTTGATGACTAGTCAAATATTTTTAAAACAATAGGCATTAATATTGTTATTTATCTTAACAATATTATGAAGAAATGCAATATTTCATTCTTCAAATGAAATGAAAATAAATGCATAGTTATAATTATATACAGTGGACTCATTACAGGTATATACCACTACCCCAGTTTGCCTAAGACTGAGGGCTTTCAGTGCCCAAACTGGGGAATATCCCGGCGAACTGGGACACTGGCACTGAACCATTGCCATATACAGCAATAAATGTCAGTTGCCCTTACTGTTCGAGACTTTTTGTCTTTTCTTTTTTGATTGTCTGTTTGTTTAATTGTGAGCTTCCTGAGTAACAGTGAAAAATTAGCACTAAAATCACAGCCTCTGAGATCCCAATACACGTTCCCTGACATTGCAATTTGCTCAAGCTCAAGGTTGTACCAAGTTTTGGACTGATTACCTGAATTACTCATGTTTTCTTTTCTGCCGTTTTTTAACAGTCACTGAAACAGTTGGTAGACTTGAAAATCTGGATATTCATTTCCAAAAAACAGGTTTTAACAGAATGTAGGTGATACATTGACCTCTTAGGTAGCCAGACAAATATTCAATTTTGTCTCAATTCATGGTTATAGGCATAAAGATACCATGGAGCAAATTAGGAAGATGAAAGTTCCTAGTGTCTCCTACCACTTGGAAACAATAATTAAATGAAAAACATTACTGATATACTTGAGTCTCAGAATTCACAATGATAACTGAAATAAAAAGAGAATAACAGGAATGCACTGAAATAAAATGGGGGGAAAGATAATGAAACTATTTTCCAGTTAACATAATGAAAAAGAGAAACTGAAAATTTCCAGGTTGATTCAACATGAGCTTTAAGCTACGTGCAGGAAGGGGAAGACCCTCAATCAGGGGAGGAAGCGGCTGCCTATATTTGGTGTATCAAAAATGCAAGAAATGTCCAAGCCAGTAGAGAATTTTTTAGTTTATTTGAGCCAAATGGATGACAATTGCTGGGAAGCAAAGTTTCGTTGCGTTGAGAAAATACTCCAGAGAATGGCAATTTTACAGCTTATTTTAAACATTAGAATCGAAGGCAGAGACGTAAGGGAGGGACATGGAGTCCACTGGTAGTAGATTAAGGAGGCAGGGGAAAGCAAATCAGGGAAATCGCTGAGGTTAGATAAAAAGTAAAACGGAGACGCAATTACTTCTTTCACATTGGTGAGTAGAGGATAATTAACAACTAACACATAGCACATAGACATGTCATTCCGGGAAGAAGGTAATAATGAAGGGTTGTGGTCTCATGCTGTGGTGGAAGGTTGTGCCCTGAGGGGTCCAGAAAAAGGGGATTACTCAGACATTCCAAGGGTAAATTATCATAGATACAAAAGGACAACAGACAGGCTCACTTACAGTAAAGACTGGCCTTCGTCAAGGGAGCTAGAGGCCTAGGATGTGACTACCTGCCAAAACCTGCTTTTAGTTAGAAATTTTTGTGTTCAGACCATTCTATGTGGCTACTTTTGGTCTCTGAGTGTGTTAGGGCCCACCACGCGGGCCTCCACAGAGCTTGCCAGGTTTAGTATGTGGTCCCTTTGTTGTCCACAGACATTTCTAACAGGTTTTTATAGGGCAAGATTATGGTTTCATAAGGAAATGGGGAGTCACAGTCCACTGAGACAGCGTCCGATAAATGGACTCGAGCCACTGAAATCTCTTCATTTTCTTTTCTTTAAAAAAAAAAAAACAACTACATTTAGAGTGAATTGCATCCTTACACAGCTTCATTGAAAAGAACCAAAACAAACATAAATTATCCACTATGTTTCTAAGAACAACAAACATTTAAAATGAGATCATTCATCTTTTCCTCTCTTTTTATATGAAAATTAATCAGAACCCAGCAGGTGCTCTCAGTGTGAGCCTTGGAGCCTCTGATCTATGACAGCCATAGACAGAGATGACAGGGGACATGAAGTAGGGAGTCTCCTTGAATGTCACTTTGTATATGTTACTTGAAGAATGAGCATGCTGTCTCCATTTGTCACATTTAAATGCCAGATTGGTGTTGTCAAATGTGACTGAACTTTTCAACAAAGCAGAAGGATACAGAGGGACTTAGAAAGCTGCGCATACATGACTAGGGAACTTAATTATAAATAAAACAATCTGCATACCCAAATACCAAAGAAGCTTGTGAGAAATTAAATCACTGGCAACTTTGAAAGTTTATTTGTGTTTCTTCAACATTCTGTCCCACTGTGTACTTCGTGGGAATATATTAAGTAAGTTAAATGAGAAAATAGACAGTGTTATTCATATGCCCCTTTAGAGCCTTTAACCTATAAAAATGCTGTGTGTTAATTTAACCAGGGCTTTCTCAGTACATTTTAGCACAATTTGAATTTTGAAGCTCAAGTTCCACATAAAAATTAATTCAACTCAGTTAAAATATAATTAAGTTCTTTGAAAAATATGCTCCACAATGGGCACAATTTGTTCAATATTCAAGAAACTAAAATTTAATTAAAATTTGGGGGCATTTTTGAAAATAAAAAAATCAATACAAAAACCATATATAAAAAATCAATCAAACAGGAGTAATGAACTGCTCTTAAAGGTTATTCTTCTACTCAATTATAAATCATCATCCTAGTTATGCAAATAATAAGGGGTGTGGAGGCTAAGATAAAAAAGATGTGGCATTTAAAACGCCAATATAAAAAGGTTCAGATAAAATAAAAATTCTCATTAAAATATTCTCTTGTGATTACATATGCAAAATAATTTAAGTTATCCACCAGCAGGTGCAAACATAAGAAAGGTTTCATCAGCATGTGCCTTGTATCTGTTTTTGTAAAATCCCACTTTGGAGACACCTACCTACAAAAAAATGAGACTCTGGAGGGCACTCAGTCACGAAGTTATGATACTGAAAACCATGGCTTCTATTTATTTGTATTGTGTTAAATGATATCCATATTAATTTTAATAGAAAATATATGCAATGAGAGTTTAACTAATATAGATGCTATTTTAATATAACTCCCTAACTTGTGAGAAAGTGAAATAACTTGGATATTGTGTGTCCCTCTGTATTTCCACCATCTCCTGTGATACGCATTTGGTCACGCACTGAACAGGTTTTCAGCCGGTTTTACTCTCTGCAGAATAGACCACACTCAGAAAGAGTCCTTAGAGATTATCTAGTAACCTCCTCCTTTTTCAAGTGTGGAAGAAACATGTACACACACATGCACACATACACCACACAGAGACACTTATCTTAAAATGCATGTGTAGAATTAGTGTTCCCTCCTCCTTTAACTCTTCTTTAAACTTTTGGAAGAATTCTTAAATAAAGCCAACTGAGCCTGCAAATTTCTTTTTGGGAAGTTTTTAAATTACAAATTCAGTTTCTCCAATACATGTACACACACATGCACACATACACCACACAGAGACACTTATCTTAAAATGCATGTGTAGAATTAGTGTTCCCTCCTCCTTTAACTCTTCTTTAAACTTTTGGAAGAATTCTTAAATAAAGCCAACTGAGCCTGCAAATTTCTTTTTGGGAAGTTTTTAAATTACAAATTCAGTTTCTCCAATACTTAGGGTGCTATACAAATTATCAGTTTTCTATTGTGTAAATTGTGGTAGTTTCGTTTTTCAAGGAATTGGATCATTTCATTAAAGTCATCAAATTTTTGTGAGTAGAGTGGTTTCCCTTACTTTTAAAGTCTACAGAGGCTATAGAAATATCCCATTTCATTCCTGATACTGATCATTGTGTCTTTTTCTTATTAGAGATTTGTCAGTTTTATTGATCCTAGAGAACCAACCCTGTTTTGTTTCATGTATTG
>PVJD01016492.1:0-20776 GCA_004026545.1 Mormoops blainvillei
TATGCATGATAAATATTTACTATTATTTGCAGTGCTGTTGTGGATGGTGATGAGGAGCATGCCTGCTTCAGCTGAAGGGTGTTTTCCTTCTTTTGTCAGACAAAAAGCAAAGCTCCTTTTGTCTCCTGATCACAGCTCTAATTTTCCCAGCTGGATGAATTCACCAAGTTGAGGATCTGAGAGCCCTTAACATTAGTACAATAGAATCTACAAAGCGCCGGAGGGGCATAAAACCTGTGTAGGAAACATTCTCTCTCCTGGCTCGTTGGTGTGGTTGCCACAGCTACCAAAGCTGCTGATTTCTCTGCTTTGTGTTCACAGAGGGAGAGAAGCTCTCAAGGTGACGGGGGCTTGGTAATATAACTGACATTGCAGTTTGTTTGCTTTCCATTTGTATTTTGACCTACCATGCTAAATAGGACTTTTCTCTGGGACTACTCAACTAAGTGGGGGATGGATAGACAAAGTTTTATACAATTCAGATGACAGCTGTAAATCTGTCTTTATGATTTCTTCCTGAACTTTGCTACCATTCGTACCTTGGCTTGAACCAGTGTCAGAGGGCTGCATCGCTGCCTGTCTCACAAAGAGAACGCAAGAACCATTGAATCTATCTATCATCTATCTATCTATCATCTATCTATCTATCTATCTATCTACCTATCTATCTATCATCTATCTATCTATCTATCAATCATCTATCTATATAAACACACACACACACACACACACACATCCCTCCAAAAACCCAAATTTATTTATAAAGAATTGTGCACTTATTCCTGCATGTTTAAACTTTAGTCACCTTCAAAGTACTCTCCATTTCATGTACTACACCTATCGAGATGTTTTGTCCACTGCTCAAATCAGGGTTTTTGTTTTTGTTTTTGTTTTTAAACCTCCTCTACATTGACAAAATATTTCCCTTTGAGGACATTTTTCATCTGGAGAAACAAACAAAAAAATTATTCAGGTGAGATGAGTGAATAGGGAGGATCAGGCATGGGGGTGATGCCATTTTTGTTCAAAAACTACCAAATGCCCAGCGTGGTGTGGGCAGTTGTGCTCATAGATCACCCATCATGAAATGGGCAAGCGCAGTGAAAGAATCTCCAAAAAAAATTCACTGAAGCTGAACACAGACTCTCACAACCACACCAGCTGGTGCACTGATACAAATGTGTTCCTAGAACACTCACCTAGCAGGGGAAGCCTGTACTACAAGGGGCCGCCCTTCAGAAGATTATTCTGTTTTTTTTGGTCCCTCTCATTATCTCATATATACATACACATATACTACATGCACTGATATCAAAATAGCAATTAACATGAAATCACATCAGCTTGTCCTTGGTGGAGTTTAAACATACATCCATGTAAAACAATTAACTGATGAATTGTTTTTTGAAGCCATGAAGTTCTGTACTTTATTTAGCGACCTTTAAGTACTATCTATAAAACATTAATTGTGGTTGAATAGGCTTTGTTTAAAAAAAAACAAATTATGTACGTAATATAATTGACACATGGCCTTCTCTAGGGAAAGTTACATAGTGACAGATATATAAAAAAGTGTTAATAGTGGGTTTACAGTTTGTATATTTTCATTTCTTTTCATAAATATATGCTTTATCAATAATAAAAATGTCTCTAAATTCCTTTGCCCACTTTCTTGTCCCCAATCTCGGTTTTGAAAGAATGTGGAGTGGTGAAACTTCTCTTTGATGAAATTGCAATATCAACAACAAAACACTGTTTTAAAATTATTTTTAAAATGAAAAACCACTGATGAAGCACTGTTTTATGAAGTTTAGTAATTTGTCTTTGTTATATAAAAGCGTGCTTGACCGCTGTTTGCAATTCTTTAACAGCTACTATCAGGCCTCCAAATGGGAAAGGGACAATTTTTCAGAGCACCTACCTGTTACGTTTTTCTCTTACTTTGTATACATTGTCTCATTTAAAATAACACCATTAAGTATTATCACTTTCATATTCTCAATCACAAAGTCAATAAATAAGGCTAGTGGTCTTTCTGGCAGAGACTTTGGTCTTTCTAATCACAAAACCCATATTCTTTTCATCAACTTGGGGAGGCAAACCATGCGAGGATGACTTCAGATTTGAAGAGGTGGCATGGTGTAATTCTCCTTTGGTTTAATTTTTAGCCATCACTAAATTGCCTGTAAGAAATTTGATGTAAGATATTGTTAAATATAATCTATTTTGTACTGGATGCTAGCTTTCATCCTCTGCAATCATTTCCCTTATCTTTCCTCAGAGATCAGTATTTTTCTTTGGGGGATCCTTGTGAGTCCACAGAAGCTAAATTTAACCCCAGTTTCAAGGATATATTGTATAACCTAGGCTAAACCAATCAGAGCTGTCTGTTCCTCTGGCCACAATGATTAGTTCAACAATGGAGCATAGAACCTTAGCTTATCCAATCAATATGAATCTCAAGACATTCCAAATGCTGGAGCAAAAGTGCTTCTGTTCATTTAGATAATGTAGGTTTGTATTTCCCAGCCCCATGGACTTCAGAGTAGGCCATGAGGCTTATTTCTGCCAATGACGTGTTAAGTGGCAGTGCTGTGTGCCACTTCTGAGTAGGAACTTTAAGAACCCTCATGTATTTCCATTTTCTCCCCAACTACCATAAAACTGGCAATGCCCCAGATAGAGTCTGCTCCATCGGCCTGGGTCCTCAAATAAAGGCTGTATGAAACAGAGCCACAGTTGCCCTACGATGGAAATTTATAGTGAATTTAAAGTAATTTTTTGATGTAAGCCATAAAATGTGGGAGTTGTTTTTTCCTGCAGCATAACTCAGCATAAGTGGTTAAGGTGTGGAGGTGAGGCTGGGACTGCTGCAGCCGTGTTTGCAACATGAAGTCAGTCTAATGACAGAGCTGACATGAGAAGGAAACATAGTCAAGGAAATCATAGAGAAAAATAGTTGAAACTGATGCTTACATGGCTACAGTCATCTCATAGCTAAAATTGTTATTGAAATGAGTCAATATATTTGCAAAAGCCAATTTTAGTTCAGTTTTCTGTTACTTGAAACCAAAGCAAATAAATTGCTTTATGTATCATTTCATGAATTCCACTTCAGCTTCCCAAAACAGACATCTGAAAAAACCATAAAAGCAGCCCAAGCGATTTATGTTATAAGGCCCCGAGAGCCAATAGCTAGATCAATGTTGACAAAGGAAGGAAGCCCCTCAATAGGCAAATTTAATATAAAAGTAGGTAGATGCCAAATAAGAACTACAGTAAGATTACTATAATAGTAATGAGATGCAAGTTATTTCTTTAGGGATAAATGAAGAGTTTAAACTTCAAAATAATGTCAGCTTAAAATGTGTAAAAAAAGGCTTCTGAAGAGAAGGATGTGGGGGAAAGCACATAGGGTCATGGTGTGATGTTTCCAAAGACCCTTGGTCAAATAGCCATAAAGGGTTGAAAATCATTTGATTATTTTTTTCTGATCAGTCATCAGGGTTTTTCCTCCATTAGGAAAAAAAAAGAAGACAACTATGATGACTAAAATGCAAATTAACAACAAATGGGTGTGTGACACTCACAGAGTTGTTCTGAGAGTTTCCCTCATGAGAGTGATACCTTGTTCTCAATGATTCTCCTCAAGCATAGAGAACACACTTCACACTGAACTGCCTGGAATGGTCAATGGGGTTAAAAACGGGCTCCATCACGGCCAGTTCTTTACTCCAGAAGAAGTCAGAACAGTTTCCTCTTTGAAATAGTCATCAACTTATGGGAAAAACTTTCTTTGTCTATGCCCCCTGCCCCATGTGAATGGACATTTGAAAACAATAAATTGTACAAGTAGAAGATTAAAAACTAAAAACTAAAGAGTAATATTCTTACTCAAAAATAACATAACAGTAAAACAGCAACACCAAAAATGTAAACTATAGTATCTTTGAATAGTCTCTGCATACTGAAGCTTTATTTACTTTTTTATTTTATTAAAAGTTTTTTGAATAGGGAATACTTTTACATGATTAAACACACAATAAAAAGTGGAACGCAGCAAAAAGTTTTGCTCCCACCTCTACCCCCATCAACCCCCTTTCTTCTGTCACCAACAGGTAACTATATTATTAATTACTGAGTACCCTCAGTATTTCTTTATGCAAAACCAAGGAAATATACATATGCATTATTATTTCCCCTCTTACATATAATGTAGCACACTATAGGCTGACCTGTATTCTTCTCTTTTCACCTAATAATATCTCTTAGCAATCTTTCATTATCGGTACAGCAAGACATGCGTGTGCAATAATTTATTTAACCAGTTCTCTACTGATGGAAAGCTGGATCATTTCCTTTTTTTTTAATATTACGCACAGTACTTTTGATAACTAACCTTTATATGTTGCCTCAGCTTGTTTTCAGAGAATGAAAATAAAGCCAAGCCCTAAAGATAGAGTCTTTCTTAATTTTGGCAAGCTTTTAGATCAGAGGCCTCTCTTGGGTCATTTTTTACTGCCTAAAGTTAGTACTTTATTTCTTCACTATCCAGCTCATTTAGCCAAGAAAAGTGGCTTTCATTTATAAATGAATACAAGCTATCTAGGTACTTGGAAAGAAGGGATAATGTCTTGTACATACCCAAAGGGCTAACCTACAACCTCTGCAGAGCTATTGATTTATACCAAGAACCAAGGAAGAAGTGGCCATTTCCATAAAAGCCATGTAAATGACATATCAGAACCCTCAAAAATCTTGGCTTCCTCACCTTGACTGCCACTCTGAATCAGCTACTTAATTCTGAGGATTTGCCTTCTGAATTGATTTTCAGAATCATTCCTCTCTTACATTCCTTTTCCTGTTAGCTACATTTCCAAAAATACCCTTTTATTTCATCCTATGTATATTCTGTTGCTTTAAAATATGCAATTTGTTACATAATACCTAGATCAATGCTTCTTTGCTGTTATTGCTATTGTTATTCTCAAAGAATCCTTTTGGATAATTCCTTTAATGAAATTTTGGGTTCGATGATTTACCCCTTCCCCTCCAAATAGTCAATGGGGAATTTAAAACATGGGTAAGATTTTGTTTCCCTTTTCCCCCTTCTTAATCACAAATTGACTGAATATGAATTAAGTCAACATTTTAAATCAATATATTTTTATAAGTCGGGAGCCAATATTTCCAAATCCACTGTTTTCTGTCTATTCCTCTTACTGATCATAGTTTATAGGAAATTTCCTTAAGTCACTTCCCCCGGTTTCAGTTGGAGATATCATCACCAACTCTTCTCAGTGACTGCCATCCAGGACATGCTTTCTACCAGTCCTGCAGATCCCTGGATTTATTTGTTTATTTGTTTCCCCGAGGATCTGAAACTCATTCCTTCAATATTGCTCAAAAGAGAAAAATGTGGAGGACAGGAGGGACACTCTACTTTTTTTTCAGTAATGCTATTTATTTCATTGTTTGATTCCTTACCATCTTCTCTCTCTCTCTCTCTGCCTATATTTTTGCCCCACAGTGCATAAACTCCTGTCCGGCGTGGGTCTCTGTGTGAGTGCTTTCTTTTTCTGCTGCCTTTGTCTGCCTTCCAGAGTTCTGAAAGCAAAGTTCTCTAGAATGTAAAAGCCCTGTTAGTGCACTGGAAACAGTTTATTGGTTTAGTTTGTTTAAATAAACCAGAGGTAAGTCAACATTACTAAAATCCCTATTTTAAAAATATATATTACTACTTCAGTTGGTTTAGGATGGTTCTAAATAGTTCTTTAGTCATTTGCTAGTTTTTAAAAAATTGAGATATAATTGACATACAACATTATATTAGTCTCAGGTGTATGCATAATAAGTCCACATTTACAAATGATGTGAAACTATTACTACAATAAGTCTAGTTATCATCCATCACCACACAGTTACAAATTTTTTGTTCTTATGAAGAAGGCTTTTAAGATCTGCTTCCTTAGCTAATTCATTTTTAATAAGAATTGAGAGGTCTGGTTTTGTACTTGTGCAGCTTTGCATAGATATTTATACAACAGTCACAAGATACGGTCACCCAAACATACAGAGATTACATGTTTTTATGGAGCTGCAAAAGATAACACCACTGGTTCATGAATTCAAACTCGTTTTCTAGTATAAATGAGAGAAAAACAAAAACATGATTTTTCCAGTGGTTATGGTTACCTTATGATGATTAATCCAACAAAATGTTACCATTTGGGCAATGGGATTTGGGAGAGAAGAACAAAGGACAGAAAGAATAGAAAACGTTCAGCAACAAAGAGAGGAAATTATGTTCAACCAGATTGCAATACTCAAATTGGGATGAAACTGATGGTCTGCCGATATTCTAAGGCTGATTACTCCCTCCCCAGAGAAATGTTATAAACAAGGATTTACTATCAAAATATTTTTTTATTTGTCTGAAAACTAATTTGCCAAGCCTGGAGATCAGAGGTATGGAGCAGATGGGAAAAGCAACCTGTTCCTCTGCCTTTAAGCAATCAGCTGTGGAGAGAACACGGCAAGTGGGATGGAAATGCGTCACATGAGCCCTGAAGCTCCACAAATATCGGAAAAGAAGACAATACCAGCCTCCCAGCCCACGGCTCACAAAACCACTCTCTCTTCCAGCAGGCATTAAACATTAATGACCATTTCTATAATGAGGAGCAAGGAAGGCTCTTGGCAGTAGAGCTGCCCAATTGTGTTGGATTTTCAACAGCAGCAGGTTTCACAAGTCTTTTTTTTCCTGTTCCTTTTATCCCTCTGAGAATCTTCACTCTGAAGGTAATGAAGTGCTTCCTTTATCACTCTGTGCATTGAAATATTTATCTGATTATTTAAATAAAAGATTACTGCCATAATAGTAACTCTGTCCCTACACATACTCAGACTTCAAAAGGCAAAAAGGAAGCTTAATGAATAAAATAATACCAAGACATTTGGCAATAAACTTTACAAATAAAAAAAATGCTACGGTAAGTTGCAGCTTGTTTACAGCATGTAAACTTATGCGTGATGTTCAGCATGGGACCAGCCTAAGCAACAGTTGGCCTTTGGGATAATAATCTAGGCAAGAATATGTTTAAAAGACTTTTACTCTGGCTTTGGGCGGTGGGCACACAATGCAATACAGAGATCATGTATCATAGAAATGTACACTTAAAACCAATATAACCTTATTAACCAGTGTAACTCCCCCAAAATTTAATTAAAAAAGAAGAAAACAATTTTTTCCACCATCTGAACATTTGTAAATACATTCTTGCCAACCTCGTTGATTCAAAGTGGAGTCACTGAAGATAATGTGGATTTATTAAGGCAATTTTCTCAGGATGTATTTTACTCCATCCTGTGTCTCAGGTTTTACTATCTGGTGAGTACAAAGCACATAAAAGCCTAAATATAGGTGGCTCCTAATTTCCATCTGCCTGGGTGCAGGGAGTTTTTCTTTTGCAGACGAACCCTCTCCAAACACTTCTTGGAGTAAAAACAAGTGCCAATATGAGTCCACAAATGAGCCCTTGCCCTCAATAATTGCCATGGAAGGTCACCTGGAGACCCTAACATCAAGCCCCAACAGGGCCATAGGCTCTGAGCTGACATTCTGTTTCGGTTGCCATGCTATTGCCCAATACCTTTGCAATAGGACAATCAGCAGCCAGCCTCATAAATCCAGTAGGATGGGAGGGAGAGCACGCCTTTTGTATTCCCTTCACTGAGGAGTGAGGCAGGGAAATGCCTTAGCGAGGATGGTTGAGCTCATAATCATTTCCGAGTTTAGTGAGGAGCGGCACTCCCAATGCACACACAGCCCCTGCCTTGGCAGTGTCCATGTACCCAGGATGGCCGGAACTGGACAAGTGCCTGTCCAAGCTATGCCAAAGCATCTATTATCACCCACTCCTTAGGCTGCTGCAGAGTTAAGTTCACTCTGCAATTTCACCTTTCTTTCTCACAAATCTTCTTTCAGGGTTCCCGTTACTCTTCCTTTAATCTCTCTTTTATCAGGGTCTTCTTAGACTAATAAACAGATCTCAACATCCATTGTGCACAATCTTCAGTGTTTATTCTGGAAGGCTTTCTAGGAGCTATTGTGATTCTGTGACTGTCAATAGAGATGTAAAGAGAGTAACATTGCCTTAGTCTTAGTTGGTCAGAAGGGTTCCTTCTAAAAGAAATTCTATGATTGTTTCTTTATTACTAAATGTGCAGGAAAAAAGATGATAATTTTGACCTTCCACAAATTCTGTGTATCAAAACAATATATATTTTTTTAAGTTTTAATTTTTATTACTTTAATAGACTTTATACAGCAGTTTCATGTTCACAGCAGAATTGAGTGGAAGGCACAGAGATTTCTCGTATGTATAATGTATGTAATATCTAATGTACAATGACATCTACCCACCATTATCATACAGAGTATTTTTACTATCCTAAAAATTCTCTGTGCTCTGCCTGTTCACCCCTCCCTCACTCCTACCCCTGGCAACCATGGATTTTTTTATTGTCTCCATAGTTTTTCCTTTTGCACAATATCATACAGTGGAATTATACATTACATAGCCTTTCCAGATTGGCTTCTTTCACTTAGCACTATGCATTTAAAGTTCCTCCATGTCCTTTCATGGCTTGACAGATCATTTCTTTTTAGTGCTGAATAATATTCCATTGTCTGGATGTACCTCAGTTTATTTATCCAGTCCTCTCTCATAAAGAATATTTATATTCGTAAGTTAATAAGTTATTGTTAATTCAAAGTAGAGTTACAGAAGGTAGCATAGGTTTTACAATGCAGTGTTCTCCATTTCTACTGTACTTTCCCAAATAATATTTCTATTCTTGTCATTTTCTTTCCTTGGTGGTCGTTGCATGAGGTTATTATATATTGGGTGTGGGTAGAAATAGGCTAAATCTACATTCAAATTTCCTTCACTTTTTTTTGTCCAATATTATTGTTATTTATGTTTGTTTGAGATGGAACCTACAGTAAATAGAGACAGTGGCATGTAGCTGTGCCAACAGGCACGAAAGTGATCCTTACTCTTCTGTCTACTTTAGACTCAAGGAAAGGGAGGTAGATGAGGAGGAAACGAAGAAAGGGTGAGGACATCATCATTTCATTCTGGTCCATTTGATATTGGCAAAGAAATGAATGCTCTCTGAGTACCAGGAGGTGACTGAGAGTATTTAGGTTGATGGGAAGATGAACAGATAGCAGAGCTTCTCCTTGAGGACTTCTGGCTTGGAGAATGGGTTGGGTCATTGTTTCATCTCGGGAAGCTTACGTGAAGGGTTTCTCATGGCACTTGTGGCATAAGACAGTGATATCAGAAGCTGGAATGATGAATTCCAATGGTTAGACCCTCTATCCACAGTGAGGTTTCTAGGCTCAGTCTCCTCCAGGGAGATACCTCACTTACCTTCTATGCAGTTTGGCATACTGATTTGAGATGAAAATTTTGCTCAGTATTAAAGATATTTTTCCTCTGGGCACAAGCCTTTAATTTAAGCTCTAGCATTTTAAGCTCAACTTGTTTTGCTTATTCTAAATGGGTTGTTTTTAGGGAAAAGTAGATTTATATTTTCATTAAATAATATTTTGATTAATGAACATATCTGTGCTCTTTATACTCTTCAGACTTACATTAATGCATACTTACATTTAATGATTTTATAACAACCTTGAATCAGGAGTGAAATCATCAGAGAGCATCATAGGCTGTTAAAGGGAGAGCTCTCTGGTGAATGAGCCTTATCCTCAAAACAGTTCTGTCCCGCATTCCATCCTTTTCCCCCTTCCTCTTAGCCCCCACCTCAAATAGGATTAGAGATTTCAACTGTTCTTCTTGCTGCTTTGCTATTTAATTATTATAGTATATGCAAAATTATACGGGGATTATAATAACACTTCCTCAAGTAAAATCCCCTTCATGAGTGAATGGCAACATAGGGGCCCTGGCTAACTTGTGCTCCCTTATGAAGTGCCAGATTCACCTTATAGGGACACTTTTTACTATGCACGTATTTGCAATCAGTCTTACTCTTCCCCCAAGGGTAGAATCAATACACTCTATGGGATTTTTTTTTCCTGATTACTTTTTTGCAAACCTAGATATTAGCCCTTTTCCTAACCAGTGTTTCTTGTGACTTGTATCCACTAGGAGTCCCATTTAGTAATCACTCCAATGATCTACAGTACATGGAACCTTAGTTTCTCAGTACTATCTTTCTTATTAAGAAAGGTATATCTTAAGGTATATCAATAACTTTTGAATAAACTATAAGCTTATACAATTGGGCCCCAAAAAGAGATGTCCAGCTCTATTCTATTAAATTAATAAGTATTTTTAAGGATTGCCCTGCAGAAATTTTATTAAGGGTCTTTAAAATCCTTACTAATTTAAACTTACCCTTAACTTGCCACGTAAAATTTAGCTTTCTTAGTTTAGTTTCCCCATCAACAAAGCCGACGAAATATATAAGTAGCCAGAATATAGAATAAATTTATCTATCATTATATACCTTCCTACCACCATCATCCAATCTTGGCAACAAAATAAAGGGAAAAGGCGTATTTGATGTAGAAAATATTTCTGTAATGACAAAGTAAATAATTTCACAATTTTGTTTAATCAGTATTAGAGATATAAAATTTATTCATTCATTTAAACACTTACTATGAGCCAAGTTGTTTTCTCGGTGCTTGAAATAGGGTGTAGATCTCATGGAGGCTGTCACTTGGGAGCTTGTAGAGTATAATGAAATGTAAATAATATGAGGTCAAAAAAGGAAGCAGAGTAAATGGCTTAGGCTGCAGATAGCTGAGGGTGGCCAGGAATTGCCACCAGCCCTTCAGCCTGATCACAAGAGCATATAACTGTAGTTTTCTGGGGACTGGAGTCACTGTTGGGAAGGCTGACCCCAGCATCAAGGATGACCAAACAAAGGTTCCTCACATATTTAGGTTTATGAAATGGGGTGACTTGATCAGGAATTAGGCAGGCTGGTGAGAAGGGTAAGCAATAGAACATAGAGGTAAGACCAGTCCTTGGACAAACTTGGGTTTGACACCATTGACTATTTCCAGGATCACTAAGGGGAGAGAAAGAGCAGTTTTCCATTAAGTTAATTACCCAGGGAACTTGTCAGGACTGCTGTGAGAGGCATGCCACATTGCCAATAAATTACACTAATTAGATTTACTGTGATCACTTGGATGGGACTGTTGTCTTTAGTAGGGTTCCTCCGGAAAAGGGATGAGGATGCACTTTGTGTGGCAAGTGATGGGGAGAATACGTAGTGTATGTCAGTTGAAATCTTGGGATACCTGGAGATGCTTCTAGCAATTTGAACAAATTGGAATTACCAGGGGGACTCCCACCTGAAAAGCAGGAAAAAGGGCACACGGCTCTCATTCAGTACAGTTGCTCGGCCAACTGTGGACGTTGGAGGCAGAGTTAATCAAGAAAGGAGAAAACAATCAAGAAAGGAACTGCACAGAGTGGCTTCTCATCAGAGAGCGATTTTCTTGGGAGTCAGTACTGCTGACTGAGCAGCGAGACATTTTACCACTTGGAAACTGAACTTTTTAGAGTAGGAACGGCAGATGGATCTGTTCGCAAATTGTGCCTTCAGTCACCAGGGGACTTAAATAAATCTATGAGGAGCTATGGGGAGGTTCACTGCATTCATTATGAATATGGTTAAGACCACTGAATAGTACATGTAAAAATAGTTTAAAAGGCAAATTTTATGTTATCTATGTTAATATAATATATTTTAATTGAATTAATTTAAAAAACAATGGAGTATACCAAAAGTCAATGAAGCTGTTTTTAAAAAGAGTTATGGAGAGCATTTTGTTTTTATGGTTTAAAAAAATGGGTTAGTTTTTCTGTAGCTTCCAAAAGGGTATGTCATGTAGGCTGCTCGGTAAAGAGCAAAAATTTTATACAATGGGAACCACTTTAATTTTAAGGTTGTAGGTAGCTATGCAAACATAGATCAATACCTTATTTCTAGTATTTTTTGGCAATGTAATCAGTTGAAGGAGAAAAATAACTGACTGAAATATAGGACATATGTGTTTATTAATGAGATTCTCATTTTCTTATTCTTCAATAGCCAACAACTGTGTGTTACTCGGTACCCAGCCTAATAAAGACGCGCTTGTAAAAATCTCATCAATGCAGAGTCTGACAGGATCAGACAATAGACTTTTGCTAATTAATATTTAATGGGCCTACGGATTTTTCCTTAGCAGCTGGAGTGCTAAATAATAGTCAATTAGCAAATGTGTTAATTAACTCTAATTACACAGCACATGAGCTTCTCCAAGGATTTTTCCTTTATAGATTTACACATGAGTGTTCCACCACTCTTCTTGAACACTCCAGACCGCTAATTAATTGATAAGTAATAAATCTTTCTTCTCTCTAAAACATGTATTTAAAAATAATATTCAATTTAATGCTTGATGACTTTAAAAATGACATTTTAGAGTGTAAGCTGAATCTGATATCTGCTTTTTAAGTAGGCCTCTCTTAATCACTAGATATGTTTTCCTTTATGTGTGAATGAGAAAGAAGGAAAGAGCATTTTGAGTTTTCTATGTAGGTGTATGAGATTTGTATGAGAGAAATAGAAAAGATAACAGAAGGAAAGGAGAGAGTGAGCAAGGGTGGAAGGAAAGAAGAAACAGGAGTGAGAGACAGAAGAAAGAGCAACAGGGAAGGAGGGAATGAGGAAGAAAAGGAAGGACAGAAATCGAGAAGAAGGGAGGGAGGGAGGAAGGGAGGGAGGAAGGAAAAGGAACTGAAAAATATAAGGGAGGCTGATTCTTTGCGAGGAGTCAGGATCTGCCTGGTTTGACTTGCAATATGCAAAATTATGAACTCTAGGAGAAAGGGTATTCAGTATGTACTGTGCAATTAACAGTAATCTTCAGAACTTTGTGTGCCAGTTAAAGAAAACATTTCTGAACATTGTATGGGGCCTGCCGCTGGGGACAGAGAATGCGCCGAGGAAAGAAATTAGCATAGCAGCTTTGTGCGTGGTCTGGCAGGATGGTTAGATCAAAGGCTGTGGATGGCAGCGGCCTGCTCCAGGGGGGCCAGCAGCCCTGCCACCGTGTCGGTGCTGGAGGACGCTGCTCAAGGCATTTGCAGAGAAACCCCCCAAGAGGACGCTGAGGGAACAAAGCTGTGTTTCTTTTTCTTTTTTTAAAACATAAGATGATGGCCATGGAATTCAGTTTAAATAACTACTCATTTGAGGAACTCTAGATCACCAAGCTTCTCCTGTTCCTCTTAGTTCACTGCTGTTAGCCTCTGCTGAGACCCTTGAGTGTTAGTTAGCTACAAAGAATGTTTAGAAAAAAATGTTAAAATTCGTTCTTTGGATTGGACTTGTTTGACCATTTCAATAAAGCTCAGAGGAGTTGGCAGCTTTAGCAAGTACACAATGCCTTTTTACTTTCTCCCGTGGCATCAAAGTTACCACATTGTCATTAAGAACACTATAAAGAAACAGGGAGAAAAAGACAATATTGGGAAAGTGCATGTTGAAAAATGCCAAGCTTTATTTATATGTTTATTGTGTTGAGAGACAATGATATTTATCCTTTTCGCAGCTTACAGAAAGTGGGTGCCTCAGAAGGACATGAATCTGTTCTTGAGAGTTAGCAGCCACTTTGAATTACTAGCATACAGCATATTTGATTCTGGAGGCCTGGGACCCTGTCTCCTGGGCTTTGTGGAGTTACGGGGACCTAGTTGAGAGCCATGTTTAGAGAAGGCTCTGAGGCCATGCATGACGTCAGTGCTGAAAACCCAGCCTCGGAGGCTGATCTGGGACAGTTAGGCAACATGAAAGGCAAAGGTCAGGTGACTGGCAGTCATGAAGCTGCTGGCTCACGGCACCATCTTGCATCGTCTCAGCGTTCCTCTTTCCTCCAGCCATCGCCGTGGCAACCAGCTGCAAAAGCATGTGTGACTTGAGCTTCATTTGTATCGCTGGTCAGCTCACATTCTGTTCAGGGCTTCTCTGTTAACTCATGGGACTGCTGCGGGGCCCAGGCAACCTGCACAAATCTTGGAGGGCATGGGAGCTCACAACTCCAGGGGCAACTTCTGTCTTTGCGTCTTTGTGGGGACTCAGGATCAGCTGTTCAGAGTGATGATCCGCTGGGTGCTACACCCATGCACTGGCTGTCCTGCCTTCCCTGTTTCACTGCCCTTTGGCTCCAACTCCTGTTTCCTAGGATCACTACCTGTGTTCAGCTCTTGTCTCAGGCTGGGATTTTGCGGGGAAACCTTGCCTATGGCTGCCCCATTCCAGAAGTCAAGTTGAAGTAATGACTGAGAATGCAGACAGAACTGAGGAACCAGGAAATGCAGACTTCCAGACCACGAGAAACCAACCAAGTAGCGCATGTTGTGTAGCTGGTGCCCTGGGCCTGCAGGAGTGCAGTAATGCAGGGTGGACTCATGGGGACCTTTAATCCTCTAAACTAAAGAGCTCGTGGCGACTGCTTGGGCGGGAGCACAGCTTGTGGCTGGGAAATTCTGCAGAGACATTATTTAGTCCATCCACCTGGGAGAGTCTTCACATTACCACAGCAAAGGGAAATACAATGTTTATCCATGTAGCTTCTGTTTGAGTGGCAAGTATGTTTGGGACAAAAGAGAGGAAACTGAATGATAGAACACTTCTGCTTCTCTATTCCTTCTCTTGCACAGGTATAAATCCTGCCCAGTGGCACTGCAAGGAAGATGTGACTTTTATTTAAGTTAATATGTAGTGGTAGAGTGAGTCCTAAATTAGTTTTCGCTTGCTTCTGTAACAAATTACCACAAGCCTGGTGGCTTAAAACCACATACATTTATCATCTTATAGCTCTGTAGGTCAGAGGTCTGCCATGGATCTCACTAGGCTAAAGTCAAGCTTTTGGAAGCTCTACATTTCTTTCTGGAAGCCCTAGGGGAGGTTTTTTCCCCTTCTAGCTTCTAGGGGGGCTCTCTGATTTCCTTAGTTTTTTTTCTTCCATCTTCAAAGTCAGCAATGACAGGCTGAGTGCTTCCTCACAGAGGCACCACTCTGACACCTTCTGCTTCTCTCTTCCATTTTTAAGGACGCTTGTTAGTACACTGGGCCCGCCCAGGCAGTTGAAGATAATCTTCCTAATAATCAACTGATTAGCAACCTTAATTCCTATCTGCTGTTTAATATAACACATTCACAGGTTCTGAGGATAAAATGTGGACATCTCTGGGATGGTTATTATCCTGCCTTCCACAAATCCTTTTTTAAATTTCACTTATACACTGAAAGTTGTCTCAACCTGGCGTTGACAAGGTCTGACTTGTCTTGCAAGGATCAGCTCAACTATCTTCCATTTAAATCCTCTTGAACCATGTAGAAATAGTTTTTCTCTTTATACTTTCCCTAAAACACTGTATGTACCTTAATATAGCACATAGACACATACAGAGACACTTAATATACTGCAAACTGGTCTCCCCTCTCTTAATATACTTACAGAGTAAGAGAAGGGAGCTGCCATAATTATGTTTGCATTCCTAGCTCACAGGTGAAGACCTGAAGAGTGGTCAACATCCACAATTCTTTCTTGAACTGAATGATAATAGAAATTCAAGGAAAGATCATGTAGTGAACCTGTCATAGTGATACTTGATAAGTGGAGCACAGGGTACTGGATGATGAACCACTATTCACCAACAGACCACAGAGAAATTGAAATGAGAAGTTTATTACTCACAGGGCCTGAGGGAAGTACCTGACACATCTTGAGGGGCCACATGGGGAGATCTAGGCAGGGTGCAGACAGAGAGAGAGATAGGACTCAGAGACAAGAATTTATTAGGGCTCATGGATGGAGTGCTTTGAAATTCTTGTACTAAGGCTTGATTGGTCAATACAAACCCGAATAATAGAGTTGCAGTAAACCCTCAGGGGTCTTATCTAAGGGGTACACAAGGGAAAGACACTGGGAGGAGGGGGAGACTGTTGATTACAAGTGCTGTTGGGAATGTCTTATCAGGGACTTAAATTTGCTTAGAACCCTGTGAACTGTTATCTAGGGCAAGCACTTGTGTGAGAGACTTGTGTAAGGACCTTAAACTTAAGGTCCTTGCCAGCCACTTGCCCCACTGCCCCCCACTCCAGGATAGATGCCAAGGCAGCAATACCATGGGGTAGCTTAGCTAAACTCTTGAGAGATCCACCTCTTCAGACCTAAAGCTTCTTTGTGGGAGAAATGGTGTTTTTCTCATCTTCATGTCTGTCCACACATCGAACACAATGCTTTTCTGAACAGGTTATCGAGAGAGCTTTTCCACTAGCTCATGGTGAGAGGTGGGAACACTTATCTGATCTTTTAGGGTTCACATTTCTCACAAAATGAAGATATTTCTCCAGCTGTCTTGTAGGGTTGCTGCCAGCTCCAACTTTCAGTGACTTAATTAAATATTGAACCTAACAGAAATAAAGTAAATTGCAATCTAGTCAAGATATATTGAATTTATGTCTTACCTTTGCAGTTGGAAGTTCTTGACCAGCTACTCCTGAGGGTAAGTTTATCCTGATTTATCTGAGGAATCATGGAGTTTCACAACATCTTATGTAAACAACTAGTCACTGGCAGCCAGTCTTGTTGCCCTCAGCTTAAACTATTCCTCCAAATCAGCTTGGGTAAGTGAGCAGCCAATGCATAGTAAAGTGCTCCATGTGGGTGCAACTTTTCACCAAAGGTTTCACAGATGGGGGAACCTACCCACCTGTACAGAAGAAGAGAAATACATGGACTGGCAAAGAGGGTGGTGATATTTGGGCAACAATTTTTCCTTCTTTCTTGCTTGACCTAAAGAAGAAAACGATGGGCTTATGATATCTCTGTTGTTGAGACTTTTTGCTCACTGAACTCCAAGGATTTCAATGTATATGAACTATAGTTGATGATACGTAAAAGAAAATTCTACACAAAAGAGTAAGTTATTATTGTCTTTTTAAAAATATATATTTTATTGATTATGCTGTTACAGTTGTCCCATTTTTTTCCTCCCCTTTATTGCCCTCTGCCCTGCACCACCCCTCCCACCAGCATTCCCTACTTAGTTCATGTTCATGGGTCATACATATAAGTTCTTTGGCTTTTCCCTTTCCTATAGTATTCTCAACCTCCCCCTGTCTATTTTGTGCCTACCAATTTGCTTCTTATTCCCTGTACCTTTTCCCCTCCACCCTCCCCCTCCACACTGATAACCCTCCATGTGATCTCCATTTCCGTGATTCTGTTCCTGTTCTAGTTGTTTGCTTAGTTTGTTTTTGTTTTTAGGTTCAGTTGTTGATAGTTTTAACTTTGTTGTCATTTTACTGTTCATAGTTTTGAGCTTCTTTTTCTTAGATAAGTCCCTTTAACATTTCATTTAATAAGGACTTGGTGATGATAAACTCCTTTAACTTTACTTTGTCTGGGAAGCACTTTATCTGACCTTCCATTCTAAAAGACAGAGCTTTGCTAGGCAGAGTCATCTTGGATGTAGGTCCTTGCCTTTCATGACTGAGTATTTCTTTCCAGCCCCTTCTTGCCTGTAAGGTTTCTTTTGAGAAATCAGCTGATAGCCTTATGGGAAATGCTTTGTAGGCAACTTTCTCCTTTTCTTTTGCTGCTTTTAAGATTCTCTCCTTATCTTTAACCTTGGGTAATGTAATGATGATGTGCCTTGGTGTGTGCTTCCTTAGGTCCAAACTGTTTGGGCCTCTCTGAGCTTCCTGGACTTCCTGGATGTCTATTTCCTTTGCCAGATTGGGGAAATTCTCCTTCATTAGTTTTTCAAGTAAGTTTTCAATGTCTTACTCTTCCTCTTCTCCTTCTGGCACCCCTATGATTCAGATATTGGAATGTTTAAAGTTGTCCCAGAGGTTCCTAAGTCTCTCCTCATTTTTTTGAATTCTCATGTCTTCATTCTCTTCTGGTTGAATGTTTATTTCTTCTTTCTGCTCCAAATCATTGATTTGAGTCCCTGTTTCCTTCCCTTTACTGTTGGCTCCCTGTGTATTTTTCTTTATTTCACTTTGCATGGCCTTCACTTTTTTCTCTATTTTGTGACCACAGTCAACCATTTCAGTGAGCATCCAGATTACCAGTACTTTGAGCTCTGCATCTGTTAAGTTGGCTATCTCTTCATTATTATTGTTTTTAATAAGATGACCACCAATGGGATTCTGGATTTAATTAGAGAAAATTTTGTTCCTATCAGACATAGGGATTTCACTGCTGTTTGTGCTCCTGTCACATGGAGACAAGCATAACAGAAGAACCAGAGTTACTTGAATCCATCCTCACTGAATTTGAGAAGCCTTGTAAAGTTTCAATAATCAGGCTGAAATAACACTAGAGAAATGTGGAAGGCTGTAATAGTGAAAAAGCAAAGTGGACAGATTAAGAAGTATTACTTCCTCAATGCCACGTATCTTTCACCCACTGAGGGGTGTAACCTGGGACTACACTAAGTGGGATAGTAGCTGCTATAAAATGTATTTTCAGGATTACTAAAATGCCTACTTTATGATTTCACTATAAAAATTTCTACCCCTTAGGCTATGTCGTTAAAACTCCTTGTAAGCTAAAGTTAAATAATAAAAAAAAATCCGTGGTTTAGTACAAACATATTCTTAAAGAAGTCTTTATATAAAATATTGTAAATTAGTTTAGCAGGTTTATTTTTATTTAATCAATCTTATATATCATTTACTATGGGTTAGGGGCTGTTCTAAATGCTTTAATTTGCTTTATTACCTATAATAACTCTAAGAGAATAATTTACAGCGATAGGAAAACCTTTATTGTGGATATTAGGAAATAAAAGTTATGGTATCTGTTAAGGAGACAAAGGCCTGGGTAGATCACTGAAATACGAGGGAAACAAATGAAGGATGAGGAGAGAATCAGGATGAGGAAAGGAACCTAAAACACATTTCTGTTTGCATCACCATGTGGCCAAGAGGTCAACCTCTGGTTCTTTTGAGGTTGTAACCCACCAGCTGAAATAGAGAAGGAGCCATACGAACTGTTTGGAATGGGGAAAGAAATCTCACCTGCATGTCAGCAAATCCCCCGCGTCTTTTAGGCACAACCAGAGGCGACCACTGGGCACACAGCTCTGACTGAGCACTAGCAAAACGTCCAAATCCAGAGTGAGCTGTAAAACCGCCAAATGTCTAATGCATTCAGCGAAGTCATTACTAACAGTAATTAAATGGGTTGTTGGTCTCAGAGATTTCTAAAGAGAAGGATGTGCATGCCAGGGTCATCCATGCATTTCCCAGAGGAAGGACAAAAGTCTATGAATAAAATTAGGACCACGCTACAATAGGTGATCAAGCAGTTAGCATATATGAAAAGAACACAATTATGATACACAACAGGGCACCACTACAATTTATTTTGTACAACTGATTTCTTAGATTCCGTATTTCACAAGGGCTTTCAAAGCTCTGAAGTATGAGACTTGTAAAACTCCCTTCTGAATTAAATTACTGAAGACATCATCATCTCATTTATGAGCAGGTGACTCTGCTGACAATTTTGGATACATCGTGGGAACCCAAAATTATTTTTTTACTGTTCATTTGGTAATTTGTAGGTTTTGGGGCAATGGGTGAGGTTTGGGTATGAATAATTAAAAACAGAATTTATCTTTTGTTCTGTACATAAAGTACAGAATAGGGAATATAGTAAAAAAATACTTAAAAAAAGAATGATCTTTTGATAAATCAACAGGATATCAGGGGAAAATGTATGCAGAATTTGGAATCTTAGGTCGTGGTCCTGACACTTCTCTTGTGTGACCCAGATAAATCATTTAGTTTTTTTGTCCTTAGTTTTCTCCACTATAAAATGAGACTGTTGGATTAGATAGGAAAAGTAATAATAAACATCTTCCAAGTACTTAGTATTTGTCAGCAATATCCTAAGCATTTTATACATATTGACTTATTTAATCCTTACAAAAGCCCTGTGAGATAGGTACTGTAGCTGTCTCCACATTACAGCCAGGAAATTAAGACACAGGGAGGTCACTGGCCTATGCCCAATGATGAAAAAACCAGCATTTAAACGGCAGTCTTGTCCCTGAGCCGGAGTTCTAGACACTGGATAATCGTGGTTAGCAATCAAAGTGTTTTTGTGTGCTATGTAGCCTTGCAATTCTGATTCTGTAATCCCCTTTCAAGGATACACTCTCTAGAAGAATTTATTTTTAAATTCTTTATGAAATACTTGCTTATTTTTGAATGAGAGTAACGTTACAATACCATAAATATATTTTTCTTCACCAAAATCGATAAAAGTTGACATTATCAGGTGGCTGGTCTTGATTGAGTGTGAAGTAGAAGATGGTGGTGGTAGCTGGGATGTAGGTAACCGGTTTATGATTGGTGCAACTCTTTTCCCATAATTTCAGAAAATGTTTTCGTGTACTCTTGATTCTATACTAGCTATTCTGTAAATAATTCACAGGGCCTGTTTTGAATGCACCCTGTCCGTGACATCTTTGTAAACAACACTCACTCTGAATCTGCTGTAGCAACTAATGCAATGTTTACTAAAAAGAGTTTAGTTTAGACTTGTACTAGGTAAAGATGTCTCAGAGTTTCTCAAACTTTAGCTTGCATAAATATCACTTAGAAATAAGTCTAAAAATGGTTAATTCGGGATCGCCACCATCTCTCTCTG
>PVJD01016493.1:0-20807 GCA_004026545.1 Mormoops blainvillei
AAAAAAATTTAAAGCTGTGCATTAAGATAAAAGAATTCTGTAGCTCTACTAAATCTTAAGCTTCTTAAAAGAAGGAAGGAGCGGTCTTATTTATCTGTGGAGCATAACTTTCACCCTACTAAGGTCTAGAACATTTATTAAAATGCCAATATCTGGTGTTTGGTATATATTTCTCAAACTGAATTCCCTGAAGTATAAGTAGACTTTACATGGAAGCATTTGCTTATGCATGTGGTTTGGGGCTCCCAAAGGTCCTGGGTGTAAATATTCCTTATAAGGTGTGGTAACCAAAATCCCTGCCATCCCTTTGGTTTGTGCCCATATTAAAAGGCAGATATTTATCCCAAAAGAAGAGAAAATGTTTTTGAATGCATGACCTTTTAAGCAGTCCAGCTAAGAGTGCGGCTCCGGGGAAGGGAGCTGCAAAACAGGTGAGCGGGGGCTGAAGCTGAAACCGAGAGAAGCAATGGAGATAGTATCTCAAAGAGGGAGTATTCTAGAACTCAGCAAGCCTAGGCGGTCTGGTGAGGAGAATGTGAGACTGGAGTGGAAGGCCATGAGCTCCCAGAAGGCCCGGTAGGGGCACTCACCGCGTGACCCCAGGGGAAAGGGACACACAAAGAAATAGGAAAGGGGGTGATAAAATTCCAGAAGGCTTTTATCGTGAATATGAGGACAGAACTGCTTTCTGTCCAGAGTAGCCTAGAATTCACACTGAACAGAAGATCACAGGATTCGGAGCTGGGAGGAACCTTAAGTATCATTTACTCCCAGGCCCTTCTCTCCTAACTGTAAAAACAGAGATACACAGAGGGGCAGTGGGTGGCACATCAAGAGAAAATCCAAACCCCCAAGTCAGTGCCACTTCCACTGTAGCCTCCTAACTTGTTGCTACTGAGTAGAAGGTTTCTATTTCCTGGGCTGTGCCTGATTGCTTGATTCTAGCAGCTGGACCGCCAGTGCTTCCTCAGGGTAACCGAATGCTTAACGCACACCAGGCTGTAAAATCCCATGATGCTGGTGGATAGCTCAAACGGTAAACTGCAGCAGGCGAAAACCCTCCACTGACTCAGGAATGACACATGCTTATCTTTCGCTGATGAAGGTGGATGATTTGTTTACATCTTAGAACATACTTGGCAGCCCTTGCAGTCATTTTGCCAAGAAAAATCTCCTTCCGACACTACTTCCACTTGGGCATTCATCATTCCAGTCCCACGGGCTAAAAATATAAAGACATCATGGGAGGGAGGAGAGGGCAAAGGGGGCAGGCGTATGCCTGGCTGTGCACGCTACCATCTCATTCGTGCGACTCGGCCTTGCAGGGTCCCAAGTTGGCTCCAGCCATTTCCCAAAAATGCGCCCCTTTGGCCAGTTACAGTGCTATTCTTCCCTCTCATTGATCCTCCTCTGTGTTTTCTCCCTCTCTGCCTCCCAAAAACACCCTGTCCTTTTTATAACCATCTGGTTCATTTTCACTCAGCAGGGTTGCCTCTCCTGCTTTCCTTTTCTTTCCATTTCCACATTTGGGAAACACCTTAAATGTTTACTAATGAATCTTGTACGCTCAGTGTGCTTGATGCACCACATTTACAGAATCTGAAAACCAACCCCAAGATAATTCAGACACACTGTTACATTGCTGAATGTTTCCACCCTAAATTCCTCCAAAGTCCTAAGGAATTCAACTCATACGGAAACAACAATTATTGTAAGTTCTTTAAGCTATAGATGTTTATATAGCACTTACTGTGTTCCAGGAAATAATTTCAATCTTCATAACAACACTACAAGATAGATAGCATTACAAGGGGGAGCCCCCCAAAACTGAATTTATTTATTAAAAATTGTGTACTTATTTTTATATGTTTAAACTTCAGTCACCTTCAAAGTACTCTTCATTTGATGAATATACCAATAGAGATTTTTTTTCAACTACTCAAAACAGTTTTTGAACTCATCAATTTTGATGCCTTTTAGTGCTTCTGTTGTTTTTTTTGTTTCACCTCTTCCACATCAGCAAAATGCTCTTTTTGAGGATTTTTTTCATCTGGGGAAACAAACAAACCAACAAACAACAAAGTTGCTTGTGAAACTGCCTGTGGTGAGATCGGGTGAATAGGGAGGATGGGGCATGGGGGTCATGTCATTTTTGGTAAAAAAAACGCTGAACACTCAGTGCACTGTGGCCAGGTGTGCTCATAAATCGTCCATCAAGTAGTGGGCAAATGCGTTGAAAGATTCCTAAAAAAAAATTCACTGAAACTGAATGCAGCCTCTCACAACAACACCAGCTGCTACACTCATACAGATGCGTTCCTAGAACTCTCACCTAGTGAGGGAAGCCTGTACTACAAAGGAACCCCCTCATAATAACCCCATTGTCGGAAGAGTAACCCATTGCGAAGAGCCGTTAAGTAACTCACCAGTGAACCTGGCTAGTAATAGGCAGAACCAGATATAAACCTAGGCATTTCGGTTCCAAAGTCAGTTTGCCGACCCCTCCCCTATGCTATCTCCACACCTACAGGCAACATGGAAATGATGCCTTTCCTTACCCAACCACACTAGCTCTAACCATGTTTTTAACATCAGGCCCCATTGCCTGGGAGGTTGAGAGATAGAAATTAGAGCTGGCAGATGAGCTGTTCACTGCGGGGGTTACATGACTGGTACTAGGGCCATCCCAAAGTAGGATCATGACACTTTCCTCCTTTTCTCCGAAGCCCAGACATTCCCTCCCTTTCCCTTGCTCAGGGGACTATGTGGGGCCATCGTCAGCATCGGTCCCCCCAGGCTCTGAGTTTGAGAGAAAAGTACTAATGAAAAGAGTTAACAATTATTAAAAGCTTCATATATGCTAGAAACTGGGCTAAGATCTTTATGTATTAACTCATTTAATTCTCAAAATCATCCTATGAGGCGGGTATTTTTAATCTCTGCTGTACAAATAGGAAAACAGAGACACACAAAAATCATGTGACTCGCCCAAGGTCTTACTGCCAGTGAACAGAGGGGCTGGAGGCTGTGTCCGTCAGACTTTGCAACGGGCCCGCTGCTGGGAGTTACACACCCCCACCCACACCAGACCTGTCACAGGCTGTCACTGTTTCCCATGGCTGGAGAGAATGCATCACCTTTTCCCCTGGAGTCATTTCATGAGTCCCTCAGATTACCTGCTGCAAAGCATCTGTTTCTTGGGGATACAATGTGAGGGCTGTGGATAGAATGTTCAAAATGCACTTCATCCCTTTTTGGTACCATTCACGTCACTCAGCCTGTCTTGAAGTACAGTGATAAAAAGATTCAGGAAATAGTTTCCTCACAGGTCATCCAAAATCCAAACCTCGCTTAGAAATTAAATGATGTTGCCTTTCTCCCTCTTCTCCCTCTCTCTCTCTCTTCTGTTCTGTGGCTATATTTTTTCCTTAATAAATCCAAATGCCCAGAATACATTTTCTTTAGTCATTAAAGAAAGTACTATCTCACTCTGTCACTATTTAGGTAATAACATTTATAAATTTATTGGAGATGATCTCAATTACATATACACAGCCAATTCAATTAACCTAGCATTGAATTTGGCAGGAGAAATGGGCCTTCTGTGAGCTGGGGAGTGAGAGATTAGAGAGAGCTTCGAGGAAGATTAGGTAGCTGCATAGTCTCTGACAGCTGGCTAGCATATCTTTATGTGCCTCCCCAAGAAGATGGAATTATCAGGATGGTTTCACATTTGTTATTACTTTACTTAGGCAAGATATCTAAATTGTACTCATCCTTGATAACGAAAGAGAGAGACAGAAATCTTATCACCACTGAAACTTTCTTCACTAAACTAGTATATTAAGCAGAGACTAAATAATGGGACAAAACATTTTCTGGGCCTGAAACTATCTGTTATCACTCTGCTATCTTCTATCAGTTGAGGATGTTAGAACGGTCTGTTACCCCAAACTCCCCATGTTAAAATTAACTCTTCTACAGCAAGCAAAGCACGAGGCCCAAGACGATTTGCTGACATTGTCCTTGTTCTTCCTGCTACTTCATAGAGCAGTGAGGAGTATTTTGACCACAGAAACTTGAGATTTCCACACTGTGACAAAAAGGGAAACACCAAATGTATGGTTATCTTCAATTAAAAAGTGAGCTGATAAGAATGTCCGTGTTAAATTCCAGTTTGAGGTCCAGACAGAAACAATTACAATAAACATTGCCTGGTGGGAAGTCTCTGAGTCCAAGTTACCTCAGGAGGCCCTAAAGCACTGCTCTAGCGGAGCGGGGAAAACAGGCCCACTGAGAAAGCTGCATGTGGGGGCAGCAGACACCACCCAAACATGATACGGCGCCCCTGGGGTGTCTCCCGCCAATTACAACTTTGCCAAACGCAGGAGCCGGGGCAGCCCCACCACCAAAGACTTCTTAGGAAAAGTGCAAAGCAAACCTTCACTTATTTTTTCCTCACTGATTGACTATTGAGTCAGTGAGAGCCACTAAAACACTTTTAGGAGACTTTTTTAAATTATAGCAGAATACATACAACATAAAATTTACTGTTTTAACCATTTTTAAGTGCACTGTTTCTAAGTACATCCACCATGCTGTGCAACTATGACTACTATCAATTTCCACAATTGGTTTTTATCATCCCAAACAGAAACTCTGCTCCCAATAAATGATTCTCTATTTCCCCAGCCCTCCAGATCCTATAACCTCTATTCTACTTTGTCTATGAAGTTACTTGCTCTAGGTACCTCACATAAATGGACTCATACAATATCTGTCCTTTTGTGTATGGTTTATTTCATGTACATGTTTTCCAAGTGCATCCATGGTGCAGCATGTATCAGAATTGCCTTCCTTTTTAAGGCTGAAAACATCCCATTATGGATGGGTATACCACATCGTGTTTACTCAGTTTATTTGTCAATGGACATTTGGGTTGTTTCTACCTCTTGGCTGCTGTGAATATGGCTATGAACATGGATGTAATTAGTGAAGCATTTTAAACAAAGGAGCAATAAAATCGCATTTCTATTTTAGAAAAAAATCACCGCTTATATCCATCAGGGTCCAGCCAGAAGACAGAAATCGCACGAGTTATTTTCACAGAGGGTGCTTAATGAAAAGAGTTATCAAATAAATGAAAAGGCAAACAAGGCAATGCATAATCACAGGGGTGGGCACTGCAGAAAGCGGCCGCTGCCCTAGCGCTGGGAATACGAGAGGAGGGGCTGGGCGGCTGAGGTGAAGAAGCCAGGAGAAGGGGCACCGTAAGCTGACACTCAGAGCCCTGAGGGGAGAGTGCTGCTTGGCTGGTGCTGTGTCTCTGAGCTTTGAAGGTGAGGTTGTGGTGTTGGGACCCCCCAAACACTAAGCATGGGCACACTTCAACTGGTGTAGGTGTCTCCCAGCTCAGAGAGGAGGAGCCATGTGGCTGGGATGCCACACTCTGAAGAGACATTGCTTGGCTGATGCTAGAATCTCTGAGAGAGTGTGGCGAGACCAGCTCTGGGAGTGTTGCAAAGATGACAAACTGGATTCAAGTGCTGTTATTGGAATAAACCAGCAATTCCGAATGAGTCACACTAACAAAAACAGGAAGCTGCCAGGAAGAAGCAAATCCTTTCTCCGGGCTCCAGCCTTGCAGGCTTCTTCTAGTACTCCCTACCCACTGCCAAAGCCAGACAGGATCCACCTAATAAAGCAGAAATATGGTTTGTAGAGTCCCAGCCCCAGTATAGAAGAATGGGCCTGAAGCCAAGACAGTAGCTTAATGCTAGATTGGTCGTACAGCAATGGGAGAAAGATGCGAGGCGGCGAGCCTATGGTTAGGAATATAGTGCCTGTGGACACATTCCCAGTGATAGACAAACTTTGGGGCTGACCGGCCCAGGTCGATGCTCTACATTGGGAATGGTCTTCGGTGTCTGCGTCCTTGTTATGTAACTCCATCCACTGACCATAGCTGATTTATCCAGGGTGATCGCCTAACTCAAGCTGAATTCAGGCTCCTTTTCTTGTCTTTGAAATTTAGGAAAAAAAAATACACCTAAAGTGAAGGAATCATTAAAAGCCTGAGTCAAGTAAACTGGTCTGCCGACACCTGTTGCTGAGGTCACTGGAGCTCACCTGGTCCTTCCCTTTCCCCGTCCTTGACTCCTCAGTTCCAGCTATGACCCCAGGGGATAATTGGGGAACCTCCCAATCAAGTCTCCCTTTTCCTTAAGCCAGCGAGAGACACATTCTGTTGCTTCATGTTTTCTCTAACCTCCCAGAGTTTACATTCCAGGGGAGTTTAGGAAGCTTAGAAAACAGTAACACTTTGGGCTGTTGAATGTTCTGCAAGAGGGAAGCACAATGAAGTGGACTGTGTGAGCAGTCCTAAACTTGACACCTAAGAGCAAGGGCACCTAAGCTTGTTGGAGCCAAAGGGGAAGAAGCAGGGATGCGGTGGGGGTGGGGCCAAACATTTCAGACACAGCGATCAGTTTGAAGCCCCGGAGGCGGAAGAAAACCGGGCATGTTTGAGTAAATAAAAGCAACTCAGAACGGCTCACATAGAAAGTTAGGTGGATGGGGAGATACAATAAACAGTCATTTATTTAGGGTTGGTATGTACCAGTTATAGATGATAACTGATTTGGTCCTCACAATAATCCCCAGAGGAGGTAGTATTGCTGGAAGACACCTCTGCCTGAGAAAGTAGAGATTCTGTCTCCTCTAGAGCAGAGACAGATTTGTTGATTGTGCTTATCTATTAGAATGAAGATAATGGTTTCTGCTAGGGAAAATGTCAGGCAGATTTTCCTGCAGCCCATTTAAAAAGAGTTGGGATGCCTAACATCGGGGCGTGTTAGCTGTGATGCAAGCCCACTGAGTGGGCAGCATCTACCTGGCCTTGCATTTGCATCACCCTGGCCGTCTCGGAAGACAAGGGGAACCAATACAAACATGAAGTTCATGTCATCTGCTCTGCTATGAGTGATACAGTGCTTTTTCTCTGACTCAGGAGACTAACATATTCTGCCAGCACCCATGAAATTGTGGTAAGCTGTCTTGCAAGTAGAGTAAAATGTCAGACTCTTCAGAGCTCTTGACAAATGTTATTTCCTTCTAGAGGGGAAATGGAGATACAGGGAAGTTAAGGATTTTAACCAAGGCCACACAGCTAGTGAGGGTGCCAGGATATGAACGCAACATAGGTAAGTTCCAGAGCCTGTGGCCTTAACCATGTAATGAACCTAAAGAAGTAAGAAGGAACTAAATCACACAGAACCTCGTAAGATGTACGTCATGTCACAGAGTTTAAATTTTATTATAAGAGTAAAAGTAGTTTATCCTTTTGGGTGGATTAGCTGCTATAATAATTGTACCTCAATATGTATTTTGGCTCCAACTCAACAGAAAATTATTTCTTGCTCATATAATTGTTGAAGTGCAAGATTCTGGCCAGCCCTTTTGTAAATGGGAGCAAGACCTCTCCCAGAGAGGAACGGAGCAGAGAGCTGTCAGCTGTCATCTGTCACCTTTCCCAGAAGCTGAGGGAATGAATACCTGAGTTCTGGAAAAAGGGGATTAAGTCATCACACCGCAGTGTCATATATATGTATATGTTAAACATATATATATATATATATATATATATATATATATATATATATATTTAAGTGCCTGATAAATAGTTTTCTTAGCCACATGCACACATACACATTGCTAATCTCTCTCACACACATATGTTGTTAATATGAGTGCATTTCTAAAGATAAAACAATGTATCGTAACACAGGACTTATTTAATGAGCATATTATTGGCATATGCATTTCTTACCTATCCTTTCATCCCACCCTAAAGAAATACAGCACCTTGGGGCACGTTCTAGCTTATCTCAAATTACTCATATAATCCCCTCTTGGGAGTCTCTCTAGTGCAGATATACACAATTGGGCACTGGAGTGAAGCTGAACTAGGGTGAAATCCTAACTTTGCAACATGAAGCTGTGTGTGTCATGATGCACCAGTCATTTAGCCTCTGCAAACTCAGTTCTGCCATCTGTAACAGAGGGAAAATTAAAGTACCTTAGTGTTGCTGTGAGGATAAAATGAGATAACGTAGGCATCGCATGTAGCATGGTGCCTGGCACATAGAAAGTTCACAACAGGTTATGCTATGAGTAACGGAGGACAAATGTAGATATGCAGTGGGTCAAATCGTGTGTACTAGAACAGAAGACAGTGGTCAGGGAAGGTTCTCCAAGAATGAATGTAGTGAACATATTCCTGAAAGTTACATGATGAAGTTATTTAGACAAAGTCCAGTGGAGGTCTTTTTGTTGTTGTTGTTGTTGTTGAGTTTTGTTTGTTGGGGGGTTTTTTGCCACCAGAAATCAATCCTTAAAAACCCACCAGCGGGTGAAAAAAGGTGAAATGTTGAAATATGACTGCATTTCATCTTAGTCATGAAAACTCTGACTCTAAACCCTGACTAAGGTTGTGGCAGAAAATACAGGGACTGTTCCTCATGTGGTTAGTAATCACCAACGAAGTCTTTATTCAGGCATCACCTCCTGGTCTAGATTTTGGTTTCTTTTCCCACCCAGCTGTGCCTATTCTTCTTATAAACCAGTTTTTAGTCTCCTTGGATTCAGTGTTACAGCTATAAGAAAGATGCACGAAGAGTCCATGCGGCTGCTTTCTGGGTGCATGGATATGCGTGGACTACACTCCCAGCATCCCTTGCAGTCTGGTGTGACCCTCTGATGAGCCCTAGCCAGTGGAATGTGAGTAGAGATTCGGCGTGCCAGTTTCAAAGGGGGTGACCTGTTGTCCCAGTTTGCCTGGGATTGAGAGATTTCCCTAGATATGGGACTTTCTGTTTTAAAACCAGTATAGTTCAGGGAAAATGAGGTCAAGTTGATCGTTTCCTTCCTGACCTAAACCATAAACGCTCTGCAACACCTCCTGCATGATGTTTCCTCTTTCCAGCTTCTTAAAGAGACTCACAAACAAACACAGCAAACTTGGAAGCTGTGTTTTGATGACGGCAGAGAAAAAAATGTCAGCCTGAGTAACCACAAGGAGAAGGGGCCACCTAACTCTCATCCCATTGATTTGGAACCTCTATCATGGACTTTCCATGAGCAAAAAAGATACTTCTATTGTGTTTGATTCATTACCTGTTGGGTCTATTTTGATAGCACGTTAGCCTATCCTAACTAACACAGAGGGTTAAAATGGATGAGGCTTTACAAACTGGTATAACACTAAGGCAAACCCCCCTAATATATACAGGCTAACTTCCTGGGGAAGCATTTGCAAGGAGGATGGAATTTCAGGAGAAATAAGAGGAAAGCAAAGAGTCTGAAGAGGTTGAACCTCATACAAATCCAGCTTCTGTCCACCATGAGTTATCCCCAGGTCTCCTCAGAGATTAACATGACCGTTATGAAACGCATCTCACATGTAACATTGCAAGGTGCTCTGTGGGACAGAGCAGGGGACTGGAGTCAGAATATGTGGCTTTACACCAGCAGCACCAGGGAGCTGTTGCATGAGGGGGTGAGTAAGTATGCCCTCTGGACCTCCGACTCCTCACCTGGGACACAAAGACATGCTTCATCATCTGACAGGGCATCGTCTATGAGCCAGTCCTATGCTGGGCACTGGGGATACAAAGATAAGTTGTAGTAAAGTCTTTCAAATGGACAATAGGCTAGAAATGTTGGAAAACAGAGTGTTACCTGGGACTAAAGCCAGAGGAAAGGAAAAGAGCCACACTGGGGGTGGGGGTGGGGATAAGTCCCCTCTTTACATTCATGAGATCACAGAGATCAATGACTTTGCCTGGCTGTTTGACCAGTACGCTGAAGAACAGAGACCAGAATCCGAGGTGCGAGGAGCCCTTTGAGCAGCGGGAAGTGAGAGGCACCCTGTCAGGAAACACTCAAACATATATTCGACACCTACTCGGTGCTTGGCCTATGCTGTCCTCTGGGATTTAAGGGTGAGGAAGGCACCGTCCCTTAGTTCTTCACCATCAAGAGGGGCAACAGGCAGGTGTCTCACACAAACTGAGTGATGGCATCATGGCAATGCAGGGCACTGAGCAGGGCTCCCCGGGGAACGATGCGGCTTGGAGAAGGCTTCCCAAGCTGCTGATGCTGAGATGGGCCACGAAGCATGAGTTCGTGCTGGCAGCTGGCCAGGAGGGAGGACGTGCTGGACATTAAAGGAAACATGGTGACATGCCTGGTACAAGGGATGGTGTTGCTGATGACAATGCAGGAGCCAGGGCAAGAAAAGACTTTTTTTTGTGTGTGTGTGTGTGAGGTAGGGAGAGTCCTTGTTAAGGAGTTGATAACTCTATCCTTAAAACTATAAAAAGGCATTAAAGGCGGTTCAGCAGAGGTCTGGCATGAAGGAACCCTGGGCGGCAGTGAGGAGCAGGGCTTAGAGAGCAAGGAGGACGAGCATTTGGAGGGCGCCGTGATCATCCAGGTGAGCAATGGCACAGGCTGAGCCAGGGCACTGACAGAAGAGGAGATGACAGGCCTGAAGGCAGAAGTTACAGCAGCCAGGGGTTGTTTGCATCTGGGGGTGCTAGATGGAAACTGGAGGCAGAGGCGGATTTAACGGCGGGCGCTCGGGCACGCACCCTGGGCCCCAACTTCTGAAGGCATGTATTTTTATTTTCCCTGTTTCTCTCTCTTTTTTAAGGGGTCCAATATTTTCTTCTGCACCTGGGGCCTCCACTGACCTTAATCCGCCTCTCGCTGGAGGCAAGAGGTTTCGTTATCCAGGCAGGCAGAAGGTAAATAGCAAAGCGCAGACATCAAAGGGCAGATTTAGATCAAAAAAGGAGAGGAAATGGCCTCTGTCTGAAGCTGTGAAGACAAAAAGGAAGATTCAGTAGGGATCCTTCAGTCAGGACGCTAGAGAGGCTGTGTGGGTGACCTCAGAGACGATGGCCGCCTCTCCTGAAATCAACGGGGTTGAACATCTTTGATGGCTTTTGGAAAGACAACATTAAAATGGTCCTGGTTCACCCAGACACCCAGACCCCATTCTAGTAATTAGCTACATTTTTGTTAAGCTGCGATTTGATTAAATGATTTAAAAGATAGTTTATTTAACTTGGAGTCCTGTAGCCCTCAGAGTCTAACGCCTTTGAAACTGTGCTGTTTCTTGTCAAAATTTTATAGCATCTCTGCCTGTTTATAATTAGAGATTAAAATAAAAAAAGGAACTGGAAAAAATTTATTTACATAAAAATGAGAAAAAGAGAGTTGCTTGTCCTAAGGGCTACCTTCCCTGGTGAGTGAACTTCCACCTTTTCTTTGCCTAAAGTCCAGGAAATTATGAGTGGCCTGTAGTAGAACTTTGAGAAAGAAATGGAATTAGAGAATATAACTGGTCATCTGGGATTATTCCAGAGGCTGTATTTCTGTAAGAAGTCTGTCCTGGGGATGTCTCTCTCCTACAGAAATGTGTTTCTTAGAAACTCAGAGAAAGCCTCAGAGATGCAAGTCAATCAAATTCCTGTCGAGCAGGACAGAGAACTGAATCTGTCCTAACCAGTCTGCCCTGGGCGTGGGAGGGCACCCGGGTCAGCGCGCCCCTTAGCAGAACCACTGAGGGAGCCCAGCTGCAGGGACCTAGGAGAAGGGGTCTGGGATATGCAGTAAGGAGAGGGGGAGGGGGAGTGTAGCACAGAGAAGAGCACAGGCTCTGCAGTCAGGCAGAACTGGCTTTGAGGTCTGCTTCTGCGGCTTGCGAGCTGGCCCGCTGGCCTTATTACTCCCCTGTGCTAAGCTTCGGTGGAACTTCCCTTTGTCTAGTCACAATGGACTTAATGCTTCTTCACTGGGAAAAGGTCTGATCGCTGTCTCCTACAGGCCCACCCAAACTCGGTGACACACTCAGTACTCTCTTGCAGGCTGGCAGCAACTTGGTTTTGTTATATCTATCATTTCACAGATGGCATTTTATATAACAAATTCTACCAAAGAGAAGATTTTTACCTTCCAAAAGGTAAGAGGCCCTTGGGATTGGAATCCTGGTTGATCTACTCTCTCTGTTCTCAGGTCAAAATGTCACTCAGTGAGCTGGCAAATCCACTGGCATGTCCACGGGGAGATACTGAAAGGATTACATTTTGGAAACTACGTGCTGAACCATAAATATAGTCACATGTTTCTCCTCTAGGAGCCATCCAAGGTGAAGAAGCATAAAAGGCACGAAATTTCAGGAATCTGCAGGCAGGCATATTTACCTAGCATGTTATAAGCAGACTAGTTTTGTATATCTGCATTTTTAAAATTCATCTGGGCCCAGGTTCAAAAACCCACTCGGAATCCATAGTGTGCTCTAAGTTACAGGCAGTGTGGCCTGGGCGCTGATACAAAAGCCAGGTTTAATAACCATAAACAAATCAACTAAACTTTCTGTTTGACAAAATACACAACTGTACATTGTACATAGACCATGTTCCAACGAAGGTAGAGATGGCCAACTTAGGTTTGTTTATTTCTTGTTCAGGAATTATGTAGACATTAATATAGCTGGTCCTAGAGTTTCTACGTAACAGGTAAAACTATTCAGGTTTTAACAGTCAGCTTCTCATTAAGTTTTTGACTGACTGTCACCTCAGTGGCCCTTTTCCTTCTGGACCGGCTGATGATCGGGGTTCTTGGTTGCAAAGCACAGAGTCTTCCACAACTAGCTTGAGCAGCAGAACAATTTCTTAGAGGATATTAGGTAATGTTCCAGAACTGCTAAAGGGACAAGGGCATGTGAACTGTGGGCCGGTTGCAGGCGCAGTCCTGGGCGCAGGACCCCACTCTCAGGGTCACTGCCACTAATGCCTCGAAAAGTTACTGTCTCTTCATCCCACTCAGCCACCCTTGATTTGAAGCAATTCCACAATCAGTTGCTTTAAAAGGAAGGTTTGTGAGAGTGGGTTCACTGGCAGAAGCTGGATCACATGCTGCCACCCTAGTGCAAGAAACATGGAGAAACAGAATTCCCATTCCTACACTAGGAAAGCAAGACTCAAGTGGGAATGCCCCCAAGTGTAGAATGACTGCTCAAAAGGCAATGACCAGCTAAAATATGACATGTGTATCCACAACACTCATAAAATCTGCCTTCTACTTTACCTTTCTTGGAAAACATTTAATCCGCAACAATACCAATGTGCATAAAAATAAATATAGGAAAGTATCTGCTGGCTTTGATTTATGACTACAGCACGAACCCTAAATTCAACTAAATGTGCATGTCATTAACAATCATTTCCCTCATAGTCTACCCTAAATGGATCAGACTACCTGAGTTGATGTAATCTGTACGGTGCTGTTCAATAAGCAAGTTAAAAATGAAAACAGTTATTTAGTTTCTTATCCTTTAGCTTGAGTAATTGTTTACCTGGCTACATCCCATGAAACTGTATTTATACCAGATAAAACAAGAAGCTGCTTCCTTTGCTTAGAAGGGACACTTATATGCCCTTTGCCCCCCATGAAGAAGCATGTTTTTCAAAATTGTGCTCAGAAATCAGACCAATCTGTAGATCAAGAGAAGAGTCCTAGCATGCATTTAAATCCATCAAGTTTCTGGAATAAACTGGCAGAGAATGAAATATAGCTGAATCAGCTCCCAACATCCCATTAAAATGTCCATGAATTAAAATACAGCTGTCTCAACCCATAAGCCATCACTAGGCTAAACAGGAAACACTAGAAGTGTTCCCATAATCATCAGGAATGAGAAGGTCACCTCCACTATCACCACTGTTATTTAACATTGTTCTGGAGGTTGAATTCTAATGGAATGAGGTAAAAATATGGATAATGGAAAGATATATGGATAGATAGATGGGTGCATAGATAAATACATGGATGGATAGATAAAATACAGATAGATATAAACATTGTGAAGAATCAGTATTTTATGTTGATGAGATTATATTTCAAAAAACTAAGAGAAGTATCAACTTGCAAATAATTTACTAATATCACCAGGTACAAGGGTAATGAATTAATAGTTTTAACACACACAAGGAAACGAATTAGGAAGTATAAAAAGGGTCTTACTTTATAATAGTAACAAACATAATGGAAACAAAAATAGATAAAAGGAATAAATTAAGAAGTCATATATAAAATCTTTAAGAAGGAAATTGTAAAACCTTCCTGAGGAACACAAAGGAAGACTGAAAGGTAAAGATAATATAATAGTACATACTGAAAAAAATTGAAATAAAAAATAATATAGTTGATAAATAAATATGACTTGGATATTTAATTACAAAATAGAAAACTACATAGTCGACCCTTTCCTTTTTGCTTACAAAAGAGAAAGCACACAAAATTAAAAACATAATGACAGTATAACAAGTGTGGGTATTTTTCAATCATAAGTGCACACTTTAGTGTTAAATATTTTAATATCATGATGAAATGGAGTGTTTCTAGGGACATATAAATTACCAGTATTGATTCAGGAAATAGGAACTTGAACTGGCTAATGACAAAGAAAGTGAGAGAAGGTAGTCAAGAATTACCCCTCCAAGGCTTCATGCCATCATTTCTTTCCAGTTTTCACAGAATCGTTAATTCTCAGGCCATCTGATAAGGGCAAACAAAAGCATGACAACCCACCCAGGGCATGTTATTAAACTAGCATATTGTAAATTCTAAAACCTGGGGTTGATCCAGATGTGTGATCCTTCACATTTTTAAATATAGATGTGAAAAAATTCTTTAACAAACTACTAGGAAAAAAAATTCAAAAACATATTAAAAGACTAATGATCTATAATGAGGTAGTATGTTTCCCAAAAAGGATAGTGTTTACCAATGTACTAATATATCATATCAACAAGTGAAATAAAATATAGTTGGTTTGATTGATTTATATTAAACATTCTAAATTAAGTCTTTAGAAAGACACCAACACCCATTCCTGATTTTTTAAAGAACTTCTAATAAGTAGCAATAAAAGCACTATCTTAACATCATAAAAATATATAAACAGCTAATATTTTAAATGATAGTGAAACACCAGAGGCATGAAATTAAGAAGCATAAGTAAGATAAGGATGCAACTGTCGTCACATTTATTTTAACCTCTCTGGAAGCTTTAGTACACACAAAGAAAACAGAAAACTGAAAAAAGTACAACTATTAGCTGTAAGGATGTGACATGACAATTGATTCTAAATTATAGTAGATAATTACAATATCTGAGAATATCAACAAAAAAGCTATTGAATTAATTTAAGAATTCAATAAAGAAGCTAAATTTTTTTCAGAATAGCTTTCCTTTATGAGAGTAAAAATGAAATATTGCATACATAAATACACACACAAAAACCCCTCTATTCCCTGCAACTATATATACAATATTAGAGGTGTACCTTAGCTATATATGTACAGGACATTTCACTATAAAACAAATCAATGTCCTATTTAGAAAATTAAGAAAAATATAAAACATAAAAAATTAAGGGAAAAAAGCTGAATTTGTCCTTTTAAACAAAAACAAAGTAACCTTAAGGGAAAAGAGTAATACCGTTTACTCTATAACATTTTTTTTATTGTGCAATTATAGTTGTCTCCATTTTCCCCCCATTACTCTCCCCTGCCCTACCCACCCCCGCCTCCCACATTCCATCCTCCCCACCCTGTTGTCTTTTTCCTTAGGTCCTTTATACATGTTCCTTGATGACACTTCCCTTTCTTTGCTCCATTATCGCCCTCTCGCCTCCCCTCTGGTTACTGTCCGTTTGTTCTTTATTTCCACTTCTCCGGTTATATTTTGCTCGCCTGTTTGTTTTGTTGATTAGGTTTCATTTATAGGTGAGATCACATGGTTTTTGTCTTTCACCGCCTGGCTTATTTCACTTAGCATAATGCTCCCCAGTTCCATCCATGCTGTTGTGAAGGGGAGGAGCCCCTTCTTTCTTTCTACTGTGTAGTATTCCATTGTGGAAATGTACCACCAATTTATGATTCACTCATTTACTGATGAGCACTTAGGCTGTTTCCAGCACTTGGTTATTGTAAATTGTGGTGCTACGAACATTGGAGTGCATAGGTTCTTTTGAATTGGTGTTTCAGGATTCTTAGGGTATAATCCCAGCAGTAGAATTGACAAGCCAAAAGGTAGTTTCATTTTTAGTTTTTTCAGGAAATTCCTGACTGTCTTCCACAGTGGCTGCACCAGTCTGCATTCCCACCAACAGTGTACTAGGGTTCCTTTTTCTCCACATCCTCACCAGCACTTGTTGTTTATTGATTTGCTTATGATGGCCATTGTGTGACCTGTGTAAAGTGGTATCTCATTGTGGTTTTAATTTGCATCTGTCTGATGGCTAGTGATGCTGAGCATCCTTTTCTATGTCTCTGGGCCCTTTGTATGTCCTCCTTGGAGAAGTGCCTGTTCAGGTCCTTTGCCCATTTTTTAATTGGGTTGTTTGTCTTCCTGGAGTGGAGTTGTGTGAGTTCTTTATATATTTTTGAGATCAAACCTTTGTCCAAGGTATCATTGGCAAATATGTTTTCCCGCATGGTTGGTTCACTTTTCATTTTGCTGATGTTTTCCTTAGCTGTGCAGAAGCCTTTTAATTTGATGAAGTTCTAGCCACAGAGATAAGATAAGAAAAAGAAATAAAAGGCATCCAAATCAGAAAGGAGGAAGTAAAATTGTCATGGTTTGCAGATGACATGATAGTATACATAGACAACCCTATGGACTCCACCAAAAATCTATTCGGCCTAATAAGTGAATTTGGCAAAGCAATAGAATACAATGTCAGTATTCAGGAATCAAAGCTGTTTTTGTATACCAACAATGAAATATCAGAAACAGAAGTCAGGAAAAAAATCCGCATTTGCTATAGCAACAAGAAAAAGTACCTAGGAATAAACCTAACCAAGGAGGTAAAAGACCCATACTTAGAAAACTACACAACACTTAAGAAAGAAATGAAGGAAGTCACAAATATATGGAAGCATATATCACGTTCGTAGATTGAAGGAATTAACATCATCAAAATGTCCATACTACCCAAAGCAATTTATAGATTCAATGCAATCCCTGTTAAAATACCAATGACATATTTCACAGATATAGAACAAACATTTCAAAAATTTATATGGAACCATAAATGACCCCGAATAGCTGCAGCAATTTTGAGAAAGAAGAACAAAGTAGGAGAGTTCACAATACCTGATATCAAGCTATATCACAAGGCCACTGTAATCAAAACAGCCTGGTACTGGCATAAGAACAGACACATAGAGCAATGGAACAGGATAGAGAGTCCAGAAATAAACCCATGTCTCTATGGTCAATTAATATTTGTCAAAGCAAGTAGGAGCATAAAATGGAGTAAAAATAGCCTCTTTAACAAATGGTATTGGGAGATCTCGACAGCTACATGCTAAAAAAGATGAAACTCAACCACCAACTTACACCATACACTAAAATAAACTTAAGATGGATAAAAGACTTATATATAAATCTTGACACCACAAAAGTCCTAGAGGAGAACATAGGCAGGAAAATCTCAGATAGTCCACGCAACAATATTTTCATCAATATGTCTCCTATTGCAAGCGACATAAAGAGAAGAATTAAAAAATGGGACTTCATCAAATTATATAACATTTTTAAAAGCTTTAATAATGCCAAGAAACCTATAAACAAATATTAAATATAATAGCAAAAGAAAAAAATATTTGTAACTCACGAGGCAGCTCATTGATATTTTCAGCATAAATTACCATTATAAATCAAAACATAACCAAAGAGAGAGTTGGTAAAGCACAAGAAAATATCTACATGTGCAAAAAGTATATGAAAACAGATCAATGTTACTAAAACATAAAATATTAAAAATTAACATACCAAACCAATGCCATTTTCTTTTGTTAAATTCGCAAAGTATTTGTAAATGAATGAAATGGAGACTCATACAGCTCTGATGAGTATGAAAATTTGCAAAAACTTTGTCAAAAGAAATTCAGCAATTTAATTTGAACCTCAAAGTAAAGTTCATGCCCATTGACCAAATAATTTTAGTACCAATAGTATTTGCTCAGGATATAATTTTTCTTGAAATAGACTCAACAGCAATAAGCTAGACTGTAGCATGAGAGAAGAAAACGGAGGCTAATGTGAGTCAGCTGCCAGAGCAAGAGTGAGACACTCCCTGTGGAATTCACAAACTGTCTGTCTAGGAGATACTCGAAGGGGAAGTGAACACCTGCCGAAGGCCTAGATGTATCCTTATAGCCTTTCTCATTCTTACTCATTATTCTAGATCCACACTATGGAATCCCTTTGAGTTCCTGAACTCCATCAAGCTTATTCCTTCCTCAGGGTGCATATATACGAAGTCTGTCTGGAAAAAGTACAGACAGTTAAAATAATGAGAACAGTTTGCACAAAATCAATGCAACCAGGCAGCCAAGAGGAATGGACTGGGATGTGCATGTGTGAAAAATGACAGCTTCGCTGTATTGATCAGTGTGGACATAGACTCCACTGAGTGAGCGTGTGTACTGTGTGGCCCTCACATTCAAAATGACTGAGCCAGTAGAGCAATGACTCTGTATCAAATTTAGCTTTAAGCTTGAATATCCCCCCGCAGAAACTATTAGGATAATTCAGAAGGCTGCAGCTGTGGGCAACTGGTGATGGGCAGCTTCATCATGACAATGTGCCCATTCATGCATCACATCTCCTGCAGCATTTTTTGGCAAAACATCAAATCACCCAGGTGATTCAGCCTCACTGCAGCCCAGATTGGGTGACCTGTGACTTGTGGCTTTTCCCAAAACTAAAATCACCTTTGAAAAGGAAGGAATCTTATCACCATTGATAAGATTCAGGAAAATATGACGGCAGCTGATGGCCATTGGGAGAACTATGTGAGGTCCCAAGGTGTCTACCTTGAAGGGGACTGAGGTGTCAATGTCCTGTGCACTTTGCTTCCTGTATCTTGTATCTTCTTCAATAAGTGTCTCCATTTTTCATATTACATGGCTGGATACCTTCTGGGCAGACCTCATATGCTAATCCAGGCTCCGGAAATACTGTTCCGTAAGTCCTTAGAAATTTACTAACCTACAGGTTTCACACTAAACAAGGCCTTTTGACTTCTAAATTATCTTCAACCAGCCTGGATAATCAGCTTGTGACCTTGACTGTGGGCTGGAGTCACCTGGGGATTGTTTAAACTATTGATTCCTGAGCCTCATTCCAAGAGCTTCAGATTTAAGTTGCCTGGGAGTGTAGCCTTGGCATTTGACAGTTTTAAAAGACACCCAGGAGATTCTAATTTACATGAAGGATTTGAAATCACTGCACTAGTTCTCATCACCATGTTTGTTTCCTTTGTAGCACTTTGCACCTGTAATGGTGACTTACATGCTTGTTTATTTATTTATTGGCTGTCTGCCATAGAGGCAGGGTCTATGTCCATTTTCTTTCATTCCAAAAATATTTGATGAATACACGCATAATAGAAAGGAAAACCATTTCATATTCTGTATTAATAAATCACAATAGCCTAAACCCAATGCTTCTTAAATTTTAATGTTGGTATAAATCACCTGGGGCCTTGTTAAATGTGGATTCAGACTCGGCTTTGGGAGAGGGCTGAGATTCTACACCTCTAACAAGCTCCCACATTTTGAGTAGCAGGGACCCGTTGCCATGTTTGCCTGAACTTTTCCTGAGAATAAGAAATGCCTCGACCCTCTCACTAAAACCAGATTACTAGTTCCCAATTCAGATCTATTGAACCAAAATTTCCATGCAAAAGGATGCTCATCTGCATATACTATAAGTATCCTAACTGATTATTATCTTCAGGGAGATTTGGTAAACTAAGGACTTATTCAGACACTATTGCTTATGGTGTCTGTATTCAAAAGTAATGAGGGGGTCACTAACTGAGAGCCTATCAGGCTGACCCTCCCATGCATAACTATAACCCTGGACAAAATGAATAACTACCTGAAGATTCTGGAGAATAACATAAGCAAGTAGATACTAGAGAGGAGTTGAAAGTTGAAAGAACGGACCAGTAAGGGCTTACTTTTCCTGGCATTTGGTCTCAGATCAGTCACACTGAAGTCTGCACTATGCGGAGCCGCTAAAACTCCGAAACCACAAAACAAACAGGAGTCTTAGAAGGCAGGGTTCAGGGCAGCCGCAGCCACTAAAATGCGAGGGGAGGGCCTGATAGAAAGCACAGACCCACAGGGGAAGAGCCGCAAACTCTGTGTACAAACTTTGGTCCAAATCTGTGGTTAAGCCCTGCATCAGACATGGGTAGGGCAGTCTGCAAGCTAACCAGCTAAGGATAAAGGACTGAATCGAGGTTGGAGTGACTGCCAAGAAAAGGAGTTCACACTTTAAGCCAGTCAACCTAACTAACAGGAAAAGCAAAATTGTCACCATTCTTCAGAGGACTGTGATGGGGTTCAGAGTCTCCAAGACAGCAAAGTCCAGGACAGAATCCAAAGTTACTCTGGCGTGAAAGAACGAAAGTTGCATGATTCTCCTTGGGTGAGGTACCTAGAATGGGTAAGTTTACAGAGACAAAAAATAGAATAGAGGTTACCAGGGGCAGGGAGGAGGAGGAAATGTTAAGTAATTATTTAATGGGTTATAGAGTTTCTGTTAGGGTAATGAGAAATTGTGGAAATTGATGGTGATGATGGTTACACAACATTGTGAATATACTTATGTGACTGCAGTGCACACTTAAAAAGAGTTAAAATGGTAAAGTGTA
>PVJD01016494.1:0-20778 GCA_004026545.1 Mormoops blainvillei
AGAGACAGGATGTAAAACGCACGATCGTCTTGGAAGCGTCACCCCTCCCCCCAGCCAGCTGTCTTCTCCTGGCCACGGCCCCTCAGCTCTGGCCGGGCAGAGTTGCAAGCGAGTTTAGTAGTGAGTTCCTAAGAAAAAGAATTATTCAGAAAAATCTCCAAAATGCCATTAGTTTAATCTGATTTGACTTATCAAATCAAAATACAGCCATCCATCTCTCTCATGGTCCTTCACGATGACGCCCAGCGCTGCGGCACCCAGGTATTCAGACGGGCAGATTGCATTACAGCAGAAACGAGGGTGTCTGGTGGGTCAAGCGCACACGCAGAGCCTCCCAGCACAGCCTCCTGGGAATGCTGGACGGGTCCATGGGTGGTTAGTCACGCAGCGGGAGAGCTTTCCAGAAGCCATTCCTACCGACTGTGATTTACATTTCCCGAGATGTACTCCTCCGAAGCCAACAGTAGGAGCAGGCCCCTCTTAGCGCCATGCCGGTTCATGCGGCAGCCAAGAGAGCAATTTTCTACCTTTTTCCTCTCCGGGCACACATAAACTAATGACTAAAATTCCACGGCACACCAAAAAATACATTTATTGCCGATCTGACCCAAAAAATGAGTATAATTTTGATTCATTCACATTGGAATGCCTGTATTTGTGTGAGCTGTTGTCTTTTCTTTCTTTTTTTTTTTAATTTGACAGTCTAAGGGAAAAGAGGTCAGTGTCCCTGACTAAACAGTCAGGTATGGTGTGCTTTAAAAATTCTCTTGACACACCGGTTGGAAATCACTGAGCCAGAACACGCCAGCTGCTCAGATGAAGGCATGCAGGGATCGGGGTGCTCGGTGGAAGGGAGGGGAGAAGGAGGCTGTTGCAGATACATTTAGTGGTTTCCCTAGTGCCCACTTCTCCTTTCTTCTTCGCTTACCCCAGACCCAGCCTCAGGCAACAGTCCTGACTGCTTCAACTCAGTCACAGGATCCCGGACCCGCCCTCCCTTCTCTCCCTGGGCAGGAGGGGCCGTGTGACCTCTGGGCCAATGGTACCTAAATGGAAGTCAGCCTGTGGTGACTTCTGGGAACGCTTTTGCCTTCAAGGTAAAGGGAACAGATATGGATGGTACCGCCCGTCCACCTCCTTCCTGTCTTGAATGCAGACATTCCCACGGCACCCTGGCAGCCGTCTTGCAACCATGAGAGAAAGGCCAAGAAATACAGAGGCCCCAGCAACAGCATCGTCGTAGCAGGAAATCGTCACCAGTATCTGCCCACCTGTCTTCTTGTTACATGTCACTTGCAACAAGTAAACCCCTATTTGTTGAAGCTGCTGCTAATAAGGTTTTATTTGAGCCAAATAAATCCCTAACCAGGATAGGGAGGTTCTGAAAGAGGAGGAAGAAGCGTATTGAAGGTAAATGTCACAGTTCTTTGACTAAAGCCAACAAATAAGAGTTTGCCTTAAAAACAGGATTCAGCACTTCTCTCAAATTTGCTAAGAATTCTTCTAGGTTTTCTAGTTCTTTGTTTTTATTATTTTATAACGTGTTTATTGATTTTAGAGAGAGGAAGAGAGAAACTTCAATTGGTCACCTGCTGTACATGCCGCAACCAGGGATTGAACCTGAAATGTAGGAATGTGCCCTGACCAGGAATCGAACCACCAACCCTTTGCCGTATGGGACTACGCTCCAACCAAGTGAGCCACAGGCTCTTCTAGGTTTTCTCATGGATTCCCCTACTGTAATTTGTTCCCCAAGGAATATGGGTTGATAATCTCTTCTCTGCCATTTATTGTGTGACCTTGGGCAAAATACAGCCTCTCTGTGTCTCAATTCCTTCATTCGTAAAGTGTGAAGAATGATACCTGGTGGTTGTGAGAATTTTTAAAAACAGCTTTTTAAAACCACTTAAGCATTTTAAAGTGTTTTTTTAAATAGTATTTTATGTCATTGTGTTTTTAAAGGAGATTTTGCAGCGGGGCAGTGGGAAGTTTTGTCCATTACTCCGATCTTTATCTTCTAATTGCACATTATGTCATGAGAACTCTGCTCTTTAATATGCGTGCATGTGTTAGAGTCACGAACAAATGTTCATCAGCCTTTTTTAGAGTTTTATTTTTAAGCTAAATAAAGTTTTTATAATCGAGGAACCGTAGGAATTCAACAGATGATGATGATGCTGCTGATTGTGATAGGTGATGGTTTGCAAAGCACAGGATCACGAAACAACTAGAGTATCGACTTCACCAGAAAACTCGACCCCCACCCCGAACAAGGCAGGGGCCACAGGTTCTTTTCTACCACTTCCCATCCCCTGCTGCCAAATCTCCTTAAAACATAAGATGCTCAGTTAGCAAGCCAACCTTCCAAGGTGTGTTGGAGGAACGCCAAGTTTCCCTTTAGCTTATCTTCCATGACCCGACCTCCCCTCCGTGCTATGGGATTACTCAGACCATCAAGTATAATCAAACTCAACCATGTAATAGTTTCCCTTTTTTCATTAAATTCCATCTCATTTAGTTCTGACTAAGGTTCTCAAATGTCCAGGTCCTTTGGTAATTTTAACTTTAATTTATCTTCTCTATTTGCCATTTCTCATTCATTTTGCATTTTCTGCAAATTTAATCTAAGTCGAATTTACTTTCTCCTCCAGGAAGTTAATGAGCACCGTATATTGGATGATATGGTTTCCTGTACTGAGCCCTATGGGAACCTTCTTGATTCTTATTCACATTCAGATCTAATTTAAGATGCCACTAATTATTACTTGTACTGACCATTTGTCAACAAAACTCAAAACTACATTACCGTCAAATCTTCCAGGCTCTCCTTCTTAAATTGCTCTATGAATTGCTTGGGTCAGAGGTTTCACATCAAATAAATGTTTAAACAAATTCCCCTGTGGGGGTTCAAATCCTTAATTGTGTTCAAAAATGGCTGTGCGGGTATTAGGGAGAATAATTGAGGCTTTTGAATCTGCCTAGTTTGGTCCTCATTAGATTCTCTTTCGCCATATGTGGACAGATCGGTTTTCTTATTAAATTTCTTAAATTCTTACCTGGAAGGACAGGCAGACAATGAGAAGACTCATTTCCTGAGTCATTATGTTGATGAATATTCCTTTGCATCCGGAATTTGGAGCCATCCCAGATCCCAAGATCGCAGTTTCTCCACAATGTGTACAATGGCTTCGAGCACCCCCAAAAGCCATGGTCCCCCACTTCTGTTTAAATGTTGGGCTTTAATTACTCCTTACCTAGTTAGTAGCCGGTCATTAGGATATCTTCTAATCCAGTGTTTCTCAGCCTTGGTCAATTTTTCCCCACCCACCTCTCACCGCCTCACCCTGAGCTCCCAGCCCCCAACCCCAGGATATTTGGCAATGACTAGAGACACTTTTTGGTTGCCACAACATAGAGGCAGGGAGTGGGGAGACGGGTCGGGGGGGTCAGTGCTACAGACATCAAATGGGTAGAGGCCAGGGTTTGGCTGATCATCTTACAATACACAGGACTGTCCCCCACAACAAAGTATTTTCCGGCCCCAAATGTCAACACTTCTGAGATTGAGGAATGTTGTAAAACTAAGCTATTCTCAAAGCTGCTCCCTTGTTCCACATTACCACCATCAAGAAGGAGGGAGCAGTTAACTTTGCTGAGGAGTGAAGAGACCTGCTCTCTGCTGGCTGGTCACTTACCTCTCTGGGTTAGAGCACCCTCATCATCAAGTTTGAGTGAGAGCTGGGGACTGAAATAGAGGCTGTATATATATATTTAAAATTATATTTTATTGATTATGCTATTACAGTGGTCCTGATTTTCCCCCTTTGAACCCCTCCACCCAGCATCTCCCCACTCCCTCAGGCAATCCCACCACCCTTGTTCATGTCCATGAGTCATACATATAAGTTCTTTGGCTGCTCCATTTCCTACACTGTACTTTACATCCCCATGTACTACCCATTTGTGCTTCTTAACGCCCTCACCTCTTCACCCATTCCCCTACACCTTCCTCCCATCCCATCTTTTTCTCTTTAACCTTTGGCATTTTAATTATGATGTGTCTTGGGGTGGACCTCTTTGCATCCATCTTATTTGGGACTCTCTGTGCTTCCTAGACTTGCATGTCTATTTCCTTCACCAAATTAGGGCTGTTTTCTTTCATTATTTTTTCAAATAGATTTCCAATTTTTTGCCCTTTCTCTTCTTCTTGCGGCACCTCTACAAGTGAATATAGGATTGCTTAAAGCAGTCCCATAGGCTGCTTACACTATCCTCATTTTGGGGGGTTCTTTTTTCCCTTGTTGTTCGTGTGGTTGTTTTTTGCTTCCTTATGTTCCAAATCATTGATCTAATTCCCAGCTTCAACCACTCTACTGTTGTTTCCCTATAAATTGTTCTTGATTTCAACTAGCGTATCCTTCATTTGTGACTGGATCTTTTTTATGCTGTTGAAGTCCTCACTAAGTTCCTTAAGCATCCTTAGAACCAGTATTTTGAACTCTGCATCTGATAGATTGTTTATCTCCATTTCGTTTAGCTCTTTTTCTGGAGTTTTGACCTGTCCTTTCATTTGGGCCATGTTCTATGTCTCCTCATTTTGGCCGCCTCCCTGTGTTTGTTTCTATGTATTAGGTAGAGCTGTTATGACTCCCTGTCTTGGTAGTGTGGCTTAATGTAGTAAGTGTTCCGTAGGATCCAATAGTACAGCCTCCCCTATTGCCCAGGCTGAGTATCCAAGGTGCGCCCTTCATGTGAGCTGAGTACACTCTCTTCTTGAAGTTGAGCCTTGGTTGCTGTTGGCAGAACAATGGGAGGGTTTTACCCAGGCCAGTCAGCTGCGAGGATTGGCTGTGACCACTGAGCACCAACCTCCACCCTTCCTGGAGGACCAGCCTTACAGGGGCAGGGTGGTGGTGCTCTGACGTGGACTGTAGCTGTCCACTGGGTGGGCAGATCCTGGGGTTTGCCAGGCAGTGTAGGCCAAGATCAGCTCCCACCTGTGTTTTTGCCCAGGGCCACCCTGCCTGAACTATAAAGCAATCTGAGGTGGCTGCTATTCGTGCTGGGTTTGGAGATTTCCAGGTGAAGCCAAGCTGTGATTCTGGGCTGCTATAGTAGTTCCAGGCCTGGGGCTCACTGAGGCCAGCTGTTGCTTGCTCGAGAGGATTTAGGAAGTTGTAAAGCATGAGCCAAGACCAGTCATTCATATGGAAAAGCATCTTGGGTGTTCCCGTAAGTTGGGTGGGGCAGAGTTTCTGGAGATCTCCACAGCGGATCAAACAGCGTTAGCCAGGTTGATGGAGTCTCAGATACGGTACCAGTCTGCTGGCTTTTTGCGGGGAGCGCCCAGAAAAGGGACAATGGCCTCCACTTGCCTTGATACCAGACACCTCAGCCTCCCCCTGCATATCGCTGGTGCCCCTCAATCTGCCACCCTGGTGCTGGAGCCCAGAAGGAGTGAGTCTGAGTTAGTAAGTCCGTGTGTGGGTTCTTTAAGAGGAGCTGCTTGGGGCTCCAGAAGTTTCTTCCACTGACTCAATCCCTGCTGGATTTTGCAGACAGAAGTTGTGGAGACTACCTTCCTGTCACTGGAACTCTGGGCTGGGGGACCTGATGTGGGGCTGGGACACCTCACTCCCAAGTTTTCCCTCCCGAATTTTTATCCACCACACGTGGATGTGGGACCAGCCAGTTCCGCGTCTGCGTGCCTCCTACCAGTCTGGATGGATGTTGTTTTTTTTAATTCCATAGCTGTCAGACTTCCATTCAACTTGATTTCTGCTGGGTCTGATCAATGGTTGTTCTATATTTTAGTTGAAGTTTTGTTGTGGTTGTGTGAAGAGGTAAACCATGTCTGCCTACGCCACCATCTTGACTTCCAAGACCGTATATTTTTAAACCCCATTTCAGTTGCCTTCTCCCTCCCTTCCTCCTTTCCTTCCTTCCTTCTTTCCTTCCTTCCTCCTTCTTCCCTCCTTCCCTCCCTGCCATCTCCTTTCTTTCAACAAATATATACTGGGTGCTAATCATGGGCCAAGCACTTTTAAAGACACTGTATATACAGATTTGAACAAAGTAGATGATATCCCTACTCAGAGGGAGCTGACATTCTAGCTAGGGAGTGAGACAGCACTCAAGAGAAGACAGCTCAGAAACCAAGAAAAGAAGGCAGGGTCCTGTGATTTGAACTATGACTACCCGTTTCAGAGACCAGAAACCCGATTCCGAAGGAAGGAGGCTGAGTGTTTTCCCCGGAGACGTGTGCTGTTATTATTATTTTGGTAAGGCTATTTTTGACAACGTATATTAAGACCTGGCTATTTCGATGGAGAAGAAACTTTCCGGCATAAACAGTGGATTTAAGCTGTACTCTATTTGCACAGCAACAATCAAGGGCATGCGAAATCTTATGGAGACCGAGACAGGGGAATTTGAGACCTGGACTTGCTACTTATGAACTGTGTGAACTTGAGCAAATTTCTTCACCTTTCTGAGGTTTAGAAAATAAGGACGCCTACTCATAAAGCTGCTGGAGGGATTTAATGAGATGCTGTTTCTTGAGACTTTAGCATATTTTCCAGTGCTTTGCAAAGTTCTCAATAAAGGACTTATTAGAATGCTCATATCGGGGCAAGGAACCTCGTGCACATTTCAGTTGCCTTTGGAAGGGTGAGCCACCACTAATGTCGCCCACTGGCATTTACTGGGAGGCAGAGACTTAGGAAATACACCATGAGGGTAAACGTCAAGGCCTCCCTCCTCCGTGGTCATGGCTATCCTCTGGACCACGGTGGCCTTCACCAGCAGGGCCAAAAAGAAACAGGCAAAAGGCTGTCACAGGCAGCAGGCAGATCTTATTCGGACTACCGCATTAGGGGAGAGAGACTTCAGTATGGAACAGAGCTTAATTCTGCGAAAATAAAAGGCAGGAGGCTCTTTAAAACACTGGGTTGCGCTAGAGGAAAGCACTACAGGACGGAAGAGTGAGGTGGTCCGTGTGGTCAGGCCATCTGCGTTTGCTAACTGGCACTGATCCGGAGGAGTGGCAAACTATTCCTGTCTTGAAGACAGGCGGTAGTTTTGCAAATTGCGGCAAGGCATCCACCAGCTTAGGCTCTTACCCTCCTGCAAGGCTGGGAGGTGAGGGAGCCACGCCCCTCAACGTTTGCATTTCATTGGGGTGGCTCCCAGGTGCCCACAGAGACATTTCTGAGTGGTAGAAGATTTACATCTCATAGGGACAAAGTACTGATTCTGCTCTAGGGAAGGGGAGGCCAGCGACCTATAGTTAGGTGTTTGCTGAAACAATGATTAAATCTTTTGGGCAGTATTGAGCTTTCTTAGATGGGCACTTGAAGGGGGCTGAGTTCATAATGACATAGTCTTGGGCTGATAGGAACGGTGCTAGAGTTTGGTCCTGCCTCTTGGTGTTGGGAGCCTGGACAGGAGTCTGGGAGCCTTTTGTGCAAAGTTTGCGCTTCTCAGTGGGCATGGATTTCCTGTGGACAGAGGCCTCCCCATGCAGGAGGAGTCTTCAAGTATCTTAAGGGCCTAATTAGACTGATAAATATCTTTACCCTTCATTAATCCCCGTCAACTAAGGGTTTGTCAGGTGTCACCTGTTAATCAGTGGCTTCTAGTTCAGAGAGAACAGTGTTTCTAAAATCTGTTTAGCTCTGGCCAGATGGCTCAGTTGGTTACAGCAGGGGCCCCCCTGAGCCCAGGCCCAGTCCCCCGTCTGGGCACGAACAAGAGTCAGCGAAGGAGTGCACAGACGAGGGGGACAGCAAACCAATCTCTCCCTCTTTCTTCCTTGTTCTTTCTCTCTCAATCAGTAATACCAAATTAATCTGTTTAAACCTGCTCGCAAAAGTACATAAAATGGTCTGGAAGTAAATGTGGTAACAGTGACAGTCCCCCTTTCTCCCATGTCCAGCTTCAAAGCTGATCGTCATTAATAGCTTGCCTGGCATTTCGTCTGAAAGCCTGTCATGTGCCTATGAGGCAGTTACTCCACTGTTCCCATTTGCAGTTGAGGAAAGCCAGGTCTCGTTCCTGAGTCCATGCTGGCCAGCTGGTAAGCAGAGCTGGGATTCGAACACAGGCAGTCTGACTGCAGGCTGTATGCTCTTTCCCACAATGACTTGCGTCAATGCTTTTATATCTTCCTCTTTGCTTTGGAATCACATTAAGAAGCATGCTTCACTCAGTAGACAATATGCCAAGGATGTTTTCCTGCCACTACTCAAAAATCTACCTTCTTCTTGAGAGAATAGTACCCCTTTTCCTGAAGATATCATTTATTTAATCTGTGCTGGACTGATGGGAACAGTTAAATAAACATTTACATTATTACCCACCTCTCGCTCTTGCAAACAACGTTGTGATAAGCATCGTCGTGCATGACCCTTGTACACATTTGTGAGCATCCCCTTATAGTATAGTCCTAAGAATGGACCCGCCATATTGGAATATGTACATACGTGCATGTGTGTGTCATTCCACATTTAATGATGACTCCTGTAGTTCCTAATATACAAACACAAACACACTGCCTGCTTCACTACCTCTCTGCCTCCTACCTTATTTCTATCTTTGCCCAGACATTTCTCAAAGGGCAGACTGTCCAGAAGCTCAACGGGCCCATCAGCCCAAAAACCTCAGCCTCTGCTCCGGGTCCCCCCAGCAGTGAGAGGCGAGCAGAGCCCAGGAATGGAGCGGGAGTCAATAAATGCCTCCCCACCCACCCACGCAAGTGACTGCCAGTCTGGGGAAAGTAGGGCTCTGTTTGCTGCTGGTTGCTAAACATCCAACTTCCACACAGACAGCGCAAAGTCCACAGAGAAGCAGGAAAAAGCCAGCAGGAGACACCCATGTTTATCCCACTTAGCCAGCTACAAGCACAGTGAGCTGCCATCCTGTCCCCAGCCGCAGCGCGGGCCAGGCTGCCGTTCGGCTCTCAGCCGTCCTGGGGGCCGCAGCTGGGAAAACCCGCCTCTGCCTGGTGCCCCCAGAGGGTCGGTTTCTGGGTATCGATGACCAGCCTGGCAGCTGAATAACTTCCATTTCTTTCCTGTCTATAAACACCATCTGTTTGGGGGAAAGCGGCAACAGGGAAAGGAGAGTGCGCTCAGCAATTAGAGAAGGGCAAGCCGAGAGAGAGAGAGAGAGAGAGAGAGAGAGAGAGAGAGAGAGAGAATGGGTGATGGGGTGACATGTCCACTTTGGTTAAGAACAAGCTCCAGAGGGAGGCAGATGGGGTGGGATTTTCCCAAGCAACTCGGATTCTACAAACGAAGCAATGGTGGGGAGAGGCAATGGCATTGAATGACCTTCAGTGTGACCTAAAGCACTGTCTGTAGTCAATGAAGAGAATGATTTTATGTCAGAAGGATGTGGGGGATGCTTCTACCTGAGGCTCATTCCTCCCAAACCCATCAACCACCACCTCCACCCTGCTATATACAGGAAATATATCTCCAGAGGGCTCGCTACTCACCAGCTCCCCACCACACACGCATGGTTGTCCCAGTCATTGACTCCCTCCTCTACCATCATTGCTTCAGGACCATGTGCTTGGAGCACACACCCTCGGGCTTAAGCCTCAGCCTTGTGCTTTCCCCAGCGGCTCCAAGTCCAAGACGAGCGCAAACAGGTGCCTGTCAAGGGTATCGATTACTCAGTTCTAATGGGAGCAGCTACTATGTCGGATGGCACAGTGACAGTTCAAAACACTCTCCCAGGCCGCAGCTTGGGATGGAGTCCACTGGGTGGAGGGAAGGGGGAGTTTTACAAGGACTGACGTAAAGTCAATCGCGCAAAGAGAGGCTACGATATCCCAGCAGTTTTATAAACCAGACAAAAATGTTTGGGGGACTACTTAGTGACAATCTACCTAAGGAAATAGTGTCATATGGCTTCTGAAGGAGCTAAAGCCATTTTAGGTGGTGTACGATTAAATCTGATACTTCGATCCAAATTAACTGGGGGCGGGGCAACCCAGTTCTTAGTAACGATGAGATTCCGGATCACCGAGAGGCATCATGGTGCAAGCGTAAGGAGGGTGATCAATGTGGCGGTTCGGGTTTGCGTCCCGATTCTTCCATCCATCTTGTGGAGCCTCACTTTCCCACTCTGCAGAGCGTGAGTACTAATGCCTTTCTTGCATGATCACGCAGTTGGGGAGAAGATCAAACAAGCGAAAACCTGACCAAGGGCTGTTAGGAGTCACGATGTCATGTCCGGTTCTCAGCAGCACCTAGCAGGCAGGAGAAGGCGGAATGGGCTCCAGTGTCCTGCAGAGACCACACATCTCACAAACAGCACAGGGTAGCAAGAAGTCCAGGGGTTTAGTCACTCTTGACTGGTTTTGCTGTTTTTTAGCCTTGCGACCAAAGGCCAAGTTACTTAAATTCCCCAAACTTCAGTTTCCCTATCTGTAATGTGGAGAGTCACAGGGAACTTGTATGTAAAGTGCTTGGTGTATATAATAGATATTCAAGGACTGCTAGATTCTTTCCTTTCTGAAGGAAGTGAGGATGTGTCGCTAGAAGGAGAGAAATCTGAAAAGGGACCAGATTGTTGTTTTCAAACATTTTGAAGGTTGTCTTGCAGAATGAGTAAACCTTTGATGTGTTGCTATAGAAGCTAAAAGCAGTAGGTGAGAGTCACAGGGACTTCTGTTCCAGAGAAGCTGCGTACTTTCCACGCTATTCTGAGAACAAGGTGCTGCCCCCAGGAGCGAGTCTCCATCAGGGGTAAAAGCCAGGGCTGGACTCAGTGCCTGTCAAGGGCCCCCTGCCATGGATGAGTGGGTGGCCAGGAGCTCCCTCTCCACCTACAAATCATAGGATCCCTGACATATGTTTCTTTAATTCCCTCATACGTGTTTTCACTCACAGAGATAAAGCCTATATAAGCAATCCCTTTGAGAGGTATAAACAGTTACTTCTATGTACATGTGGCTCTAGAAAATACACTCCCTCAGCTCTACTTATAGTTGATTGCCAGAGCCATTTGGGGACGTTCTTCTGCCACGTCGTCTATAGAAAGAATAGCAGCCCTTCACGTCCGTGGAAAAGTTAAAGCCCAGACAGGGTAAGTAAAGTGCCAATGGCCGAAATCAGACTCTGCCCTGAGAATCTGGAATAAACTTAACGTTGACAAAATTGTAATTAGGCAAAAGTATTTTTTTAGTAATCTCACCCCCAGTATTTTTTTAATATATAGAGAAGTACTCAATAGTATAATATGTACTTCATATACATACCAGGCTGATGGAACAATGCTTCATTATATTCTTTTGATGACTTAGCCTCAAAGTCATGTAACATTATTTCCATTGTCCCCCATTGGCCAGGGGAGTTCCATGTCCCTTGTACATGCTTGACCAAAGGGTGGAGGAGGCTCCTACTTATCTGTTCAAGTGTGTGAACATGGTTTCTCTCTCTCTCTCTCAAAATTGGACTGCACTGTACTTGCCCTTCCTCTTATTTTGATGATGTGAGATGACCAAATGCCTACGGGATGAGTTGGAGGGCGGTGAATGACGTAGGCATCGTGGTGAAGTGTCAGGCTGCTATTGTCCTTCTGATGATACATCAGAAGGAGGGTCGCCTGCTTCGGGGGATGCTGGCTCATGGAACCGTGACGATGTCAGCAGCTGGATGTCAGGCGTGGATGATGTCAATGGCCGGGGAAAGTTACCGTTTTCAAATTGTGGTTGACCGTGGGTAACTGAAACCGTGCTAGTAATACTGTGGGTAAATGGGGACTACTATAGTCATGTTTTTGGCATAAAATTGTCCATAGGATTCACTAATATTTTTAAAAATTTCTACTATATCTGTTTTCATTCCCTATATTGCTTGGTTTTGTCTCAACTTTATCCTTTATTATTATTTCAGTCTTGCCAGAAATTTTCTATTTCCTTTTTCAAAAGAAGTATCTTTGATTTTTTGACTTTCTCTTCTTTTTCTTTGCTTCTTATTTTATTAGTTTTTTTCTCTTGAGTTTTATTATTAAGTTTCTTCTATGTTCTTTGGGCTTTCTCTGCTGTCCTTTTTCTAGATTCTTAAATTCAAAAATTCATTTATTTTTATCTTCATTTTCTTCATATGAGTATAAGGGTATAAAATCACCTCCAAGTACCACAGTGTGTGGTTCTGTCATTGACATTCAGTTCAAAGTGTCTTGTCACCTCCACCATGGAACCCTCTTTAGCCCGCAAGTTGAGTGCAGGGTTTGGTTTGCAAGCATGTTAAAAGTTTTATTTGATTTTTCACTTAATTGCTTTTAATAATATAAACTTGTTTAAAATTATGCCCTCCTATATGACCCTTAATGTTTCATATGTTCCTTAAAGGAGTACACACCGCCTGTTTTTACTGGGGGCAGACCTTCATGTCTGCATCTCCTCTGCCAATATTTTTTATCCTGTCGAACAAAGTTTCCATAGGCTATTCGACTTTTGCTTACTTGATCTAGCAGTTTCTAACAGAAGTGTGTTAGAACCTTCCGCTCTTGTTGTGGTTTGGTTAATTTCCAATTATTTCAGGTTTTCCTTTATGTGTTTCAGGGTTTTCTGTTGCAAGCATACATGTATGCTTGCTGTATCTTGTGGATTGTTTTGTAACATGTTGCTTTATTCTTAGTAATTCTTTTTTTATTAATTAAATTCTATTTTATTTGTCCATATTGTAAAAGCTTCAGTAGATTAATATGTGCCTTCAATATCAATTCCCAAACTTTTCTTTTTAACCTTTCGCTGTTCCAGAAATTTTCTGGATTTGGTTCGTTGTTGTTCATTAGTTTTCATCCAATTTGATGGTCTCTGTCCTTTAATAGATAGATTGATCCAATTATATTTATTGTGATTACATTTGAACTTATTTCCACCATCTGGTTTCTCTTTATTAGCTTTTCACTGATATTAGGGGTATTTACAGAGCCAGGCACAGAATCAGCACGGCTTAGCTCAGGTCCTACTTGAAAGGATGTCCTACACCTTCCCTCCTAGGTATGAAGCTATGGAAAGCCAGGCACCTAGTCAATGCTGCTGCCATTTAGTTTTCATGTGGGGGAACCCCACCCCAGCTGCGTTTAGGCAGAGCCCCTGGCTCCCTTTCCCTGCTATACAGCACACTTCGATCCCTATGGTTCCCAGACCCCTACCCCAGCCCAGCGCTGCCTACTTATACCCGAGAGCCTAACAGGCCCGCGCCTGCTGGTGTTTAGTGCGGAGGTGGTGGTGATGAGAGCCAAAGTGTTCAGAGTATGAGTGATCAGTGCCACCAAAGTCCAACTGTCTCGTGGGGCTGGCAGACTCTCCCCAACACTCGGATGGTGTCACAACAGCTACAAAGAGCACTCCATACCAGGTCTTCCCTCCCCGCTTTCGAAATATACCCTTCTTAGTATATTGGGTTAGCCAAAAAGCCTGTTTAGTTTTTTCCACAAAATTAAAGGCACATTTTTCATTTTCACTGCTAACTATTGATTTGGATACTTTGAGTATGTCGGCTATCTCTTGTTATTGGTTTCTAGTGAGTAGAGGCCAGGGGTGCTGCTAAACATTTTCCAGTGCATAAGACAGCCCCACAGCAAACAATTCTTTGGCCATAATGTCAATAGTACCAAGAAACTTCACAAACCACTTCTGAAACACTCGATCAGTCACAACACCTTCTCCATACACTGCACAGATAGTTTTTTTTTTGCATTTCAAGTACATTTTTATCTTTCTTGAAATAATAAAGCATAATGTGCCGAAAGTGTTGCATATTTTCTTCCATCTTCAATATTAAAATGGCTGCACAAAAATTCACCTATTTTGATGTTCTTTTAAGTGCACACTGATATGACAGTTGTCACAACACAATCTAACAAAATTGTTTTGAGTGAAGTTAAAGACTAAGCGCAACAAGAGCCATCTTATGGAAAAAAACCAAATACACTTTTTGGCTGACACAATGCATCATTCTTCCGGAGCCCTGGTCTTCTCTGTACAGAAGTTACTGGGACCTCCCTAATTCTACCCACCCATTGCTGTGAAAAGTTATGCTCAGGGAAGAGGTAGTCACTGTGAGACTTGATTATTAGACTTGGCTCTGGGTTCCATGATGGAGAAAACCATTCTTAAGGACCAACTCCGATATCAATGAGACAGAATCGCTGATGTGTATGACATTGTCGTGATTCTCCACAGATACCTGAGTTACCATTTTATTTTACCTCACTCATTTATTTAATTTCCATATTTTACTTCAGACACTTAAATATGTCATGATTAACAACATTAACCTTTACCTGTGACTGGGGGATGAAAGGACTGCATTCATTAATTAATGTCTTATTCAAACAGCCTGACGAGGATGCTCATAGGCCTCAAGCAAGAGGTTCGGCGTTTATTAAAGTCATTGTTGCCCCTCAGCAAGTGAACATGCGTTTGAATTTCCCCATAGAGGTTTCCTTTGCACATATTGCCGGGCCCAGGATCATATTCCATTGAGTACTGACCTTGAATTAATTCACAAGACCGCACAAATACCATCTATAGGTCCATTGTACTTGATAAAAATGGGACATGTTAGATGGATTTGTTTAATTTAAAATAATGGTATTTATTAGTGTTGTCCTCACGTTCAATCTTTAGCTATGATGGAGGATTAGCACCAGGTGCACCCATCACAGGTGTCACCCAACTGAGGTGGGCACGGGAGGTTTGCCTCCACCACAGATGGCCCAGAAGCCTCAGGTTGGCAAGCATTACAGAGTAATTCCAAGGAAATTCTAATATTCTCTAGTATTCTCAGTATTGTTAGCCAGCCGCATCTTTTTCCCCCACCAGGGCTTTTAATGACTAAACACTAAGTACTTTGATTTGAGGTTTATCTCCCTTTATTTTCCTTCTTTTATCTACATCAACCAGAAGCAGGCAGAAGGAAAATTCAAGTGTTTGGACCATGGACAGACTAAATGTGCTACTTACCTGTCTTTGTACAGAACTTAAAATGGAGGGGAAGCCAGTATTTCCGAAGGACAATAAAATAAGGAAATTAGAAGTGTAATATGTTGACCTATCATAATCAAAGAATTCTGACACAGTCAGTGGAAACCCAATACACTCTTGCACATTCCAAGGGACAAAGGAGACTTTCACGCAGGCTCTAAATACGGTTCTGCAAGCCCTAGAATGGTGCTCTGCCCTGGCCTCTAATACTTTTTATTAATGCTCTAGTTTTCTCCTGGCACAGGAACTCCACTCTGTCACTGTTAATATTTTTGTTATACTTGGGGCTGTCAGTAGTAATTTCCTTGCGGTTAGAGATGCTAACAGCGTCAGCCTTCCTCAGCCTTCCTCCGCCTTCCTCTGAGGGTCGCCAAGGCTCTGCCTAATTCCTCTGCCGGGGAAAAGGCTTAATGAAGAGACGCCGGGAAGACAGGGGACTGGAAACTTGGCAGCTAAGAAAGGTAGTGTTTGGGGAAGAAAGGAAATCAAAGGAACCCTCCTGTGGTTGATGATATGGTGATGTTTGCACTGGGGGGCCCTGCTTAATATTTCCTGTTCAATGACACCGCTGTGTCCTGATGCTGGTGCTTTGGAAATGGTGAGTGGAATATTCAAGCGAATTATTTTGTTCACATTCATGCAACAAATGTATTTCTGGAGCACTCACGCTCAGCTCGAGGCTTTTATGTGCATTGCTTCCTGCAATCTCTCCTGGCACTCTCAGAAGACAGGGTTGGAAGGACCGGTGACAGCAGGCGATTTCAGCATAATCAGGCTAGCGTGAGCACAGATGGCGGTCTTAGATGAGCAGTCAGCGGGCATGGGCAGCAGAGGGGCTACCCTTCATGTTGTCTCGAGTTCAAGATTGATTTTGGGGATAAGCCACACACCTCTGTGAACTGGCCAGGAGAGAACACACCTTCTCCCCGGGCTCCAGCCTTAGTGTGGCACCAAGCTTGCAGCCTTGTCTGAGCCAAATCGGTACACTGCTCACATCCTACCACCAAGAAGGCTTCAAGCCCCCGCTTGCTCCTGGTACCTTCACTTATGAAGCCACCCAACCCAGCAGAGCCCAATTTAAACCCCTCCCCCGAACTTCCAAGGACGGGATGGAGGGAGGTGGCATCCTAGGACCTTTGTAGCCCAGGTGGGACCAGAAGCACCACCTGGGAAATTACTATTAGAAATGCAGACTCTCAGGCCCCACTCCAAGCCTCCAGCTTCAGAAGCAGCATTTTCACAAGACATCCCAGATGAGTCCTATGCACAGGCAAGTTCAAGTTAAAAAAAATTTTTTTTTTAATCCTCACCAGTGAATATATTTACTGATTTGAGAGGGAGGGGCGGAGAGAAACATTGATGTGAAAGAGATACATTAATCAGTTGCCTCCCATACGCGTCCCAGCTGGGGATGGGAATGCAGCCGAGGTGTGTGCCCCGACCAGGGATCAAACCCATGACCTTGGTGTATCTGGACAATGCTGGAACCAACTGAGCTAGCAGGCCAGGACTGCATGGTCAAGTGCTGAGAAGCACTGATGTAGGGGCACTTCGATGAGTGTGGAGCAAAGTGCCAACCTCCCTCCCTTCCCCAACTTTTTCATATACTCCCCCCAAAGTACCTTCTCAGATATGGCATTGCTGCTGGCAGAGAGGGATTGGGGAGGTCACCCAAGGAGGTGAGTGGAAGGGAAGGCTGTTGCCCCATGGTGAAGGCCAGGTGCATAGGTCAGGTCCTCGGAATTCCAGCAGCCGAGAGGGCTGGGGATGCAGAGATCTCTTGCCCTGGAAATACCCTCTGCATGAGGGGAGGGTACAGCATGACTTACGCTCTTCTCCCAGGCGGGGGTGAGAGAGATGCTCTCACGCCATGAGGCGCGGACCTGGCTGCCCCGTGGTGTCATCTGGGGGCTGTCCAAAAATGCCACGTGCAGTCCCACCTGCAGACTGTCTTTCAAATGGTGCGGGATGGATCCCAGGAACCCTGATTATTCCGAGTGCCCAGGTGACTCTAATGGGCGACCAGGGATGAAAACCACTGATGATGGGGACCTTAGAAATTGAATATAGAAAGTTATGTTAGAAAACCCTGGGCCTGCTCTAGCTGGTTTTCCCCCCACTGCTGGCCCTGTCCTCCCACTAACCTCCCCCTTGACAAAGGCCAGGAATGACAAGAACTGGGGGGCAGGGGAGCCACGGCAACAAGCGAATGTAGGCTTGAAGATTTAGATCTTAGCAACACACAGGTCCTATTGCCTCTACCGGTGTTGGCAAAAGTGAGCCAGGTTTCTGATGGGAAAACCCATCACAGCCCTCGGGGTGGGGGCGGGGGGGCCTGGGCTGGCTCACCTGTGGCCCCAGCCCTGGACCTAGAGCCAGGGAGAGTAACAGGGGCTGTCAGACTCCACTTCCATACTGTTTGTTACTTATCTTCTTTATCTCCAGCTATTTGTTTTTCCGATTTCCTCTTCAACGCCTTAATCTCCATTTTGTATCTTACCTGTCAGAGTGCCCACTGGGGTTCTCATTTTGGAAGTTCCTGTCAGTTGCCTGAATGGTACAGTCGTCATTTGAAAAAAATGCTTAACTTATTTGGACTGAAATTTTAAACTAGGCAATCCATCAAAAACCACTTGTGTGCATGTGCGTGTGTGGGGCAGCAGGGTGGGTGGGTGCGTGGGTGGCAGGTGTTTTCCTAAGTCAGTTTCCAGTCCGTGTAGAGGCAGAGGGAGCGCCAGGGATGCTCCCGCGCCCAGCACCACAGAAACCTGGTTAACTAGACCCAGTCCCTCTTTAATCAAAGCAAATGTGTGATTCAATAAACTTCAGGAATTCACACTCCCCCACAGCCCCAATTTTTCTACAGCCTTCCAGAGAATTGCTTTTCTGGTGGAAAGGGAATCATTTTCTGTTATTTAAACCTTAGACTGGACAGATATATTGCATAACATTTGACAAGTTAAAAAAAAATTAGCTGGTGCCCTGACCAGTATGGCTCAGTTGGTTGGGCATCATCCTGCAAAGCAAAAGGTTGCGGGTTCGATTCCTGGTCAGGGCACACGCCTAGGTTGCTGGTTCGGTCCCTAGGGTGAGTTCAAGAGACAACTGATTGATGTTTCTCCCTCACATTGATATTTCTCTCCCTCTCTTTCTCCCTCCCTTCTCCTCTCTAAAAATAAATACATTTAAAAATATTTTTTAAAACATTAAGTGGCAATAAAACTAGGATTAAAAAATAATATCTACTTCTAGCTGAAATGAGTCCAGATTTATTGTTCCACTTGAAGCAACTAGAAAACTGGACAACATAGAGGGAATGACAATTTTCACCCCTTGGCTGGCGGGCAGTGCAAGCTTGGGGTCCCAGAGAGAAGGGGGATGAGGCGAGCCCTGGGGATGCCGGCTTATTGACAGGACACAGTTTCCAGAACACACAGGAAAGCATTTTTCCGGGAGAACAAACTTATTCCGCTTAGTTTTGTAATAGCCAAGATGACTCACCATTACTTCTAATGCAGTGGCTACCTCGCTCCAGGGGACAGGCAGGCACATCACAAACCAGCACTTGAAACACTGGAACTTTCTATGTACATGTAAGGAAGCTTTTCTATGGACTTTTGCTCAGCTTTAAAATGTTTCACAGTGGTTTATTCACTTAGCCATTAAAAATCAGAAAGTATAAAACCATTCAAGTATTAAAAGGTGAAAAATGATCTTTTAATGCTTTTTCCTATTTTTGTTTCCCGTGTTGAGTTGAAAAGGCATCTGGCCTGTGGACAATGCATGACGCAGGACCCTGAGCCAAAGCCTAGCACTTGGCAGGTATCAAAATATCCCCTCATAAGGATGACTTGTTAAATGTGACAATCAGCAGGCTCCTTTGGGTCATCAATCCACCGTCAGGGCCCCACGGACTGCTCTCTGTGCTCCCAGGTAGGGGCTCTCAGGGACCGCCTGATTCTATTATGGTCTGTTTTTTCCTTAGTGAGAAGTCACAGTCGATCTCTCTGTCTTTAAATCCGCTGATCTAATCAAGAGTTCTTGCAGTTGATGACCAGGAGGGAGGGGGGACGCATGCCCAAGCACAGCAGATAAGCCGGATGCTGGGGAGGATATGAAGCATGTCGGCACGACCAAAATAACAGAAGCAGCTCCCGGTGAATCTCAGGGGAAGAGGAGGCAGTACAGGTGTTTCTATACCAGTGCACAGGTCAGGGACCATAAACAAAAGTCGCCTTGAGGTTTCGGAGAAGGCACGAATTCTTCCTCATAGATGGGCCGAGGAATACAACTTAGAAAGGAATATAACAGTGGAAGGCCATGTGGTTTTTCCAAGTATAAATATCTAGTAAAAATCATGTAGTATGGATATTGACAAAATGATTCTAAATTTTATTTGGAGAGGAGAAAATAATAGCAGAATAGCCAAGCCAATCGGAAGGAAAACAAAATTGAAGGGGTGACAGTCATGACTTCAAGACTTACGACAAAGCCACAGTAATCGAGGCGTGTGATGCCAGTGAAAACATAGGCAAATGGATCAATGGCAAGAATAGAGAGCCCAGAAACAGACACTGATAAATAGTCAACGGACCCTTGAAAAAGGGCTAAAGGCAATAGAGAGGGGCAAAGACAGCCTTGTCGAAACAAATAGCGTTAAGAACAACTGAACAGCCAAATGCAATAATAAAAATCTAGGCATAGGCCTTTCACCCTCTATAAAAATTAACTCAAAATGGATCATAGAGCTAAATGTAAAATGCAAAACTATAGAAGTCCTAGGAGTTACCAAAGGAGAAAAATCTAGATGACCTTTGGGTATGGTGATGTCTTTTTTAGATACAACACCAAAGGCATAATTCATAAAATAAATAATTGACTTCATTAAAATTAAAAACTTCTGCTCAGTGAAAAACAAAGTCAAGAGAAATAGATGAGCCACACTGGGAGAAAATATTTACAGAAGATAAATCTGAAAAAGAACCGTTGTTCAAAATGTGAGGGGTGGGACACAAATATGGAATTATCTTCTGGAGGGCAGGCTCTTGTAGTATGGGCTTCCCCTGGTAGGTGAGTGTTCTAGAAATCCATCTAAATCAGTATATCAGATGGCATCGTGAGAGGCTGCATTCGGCTTCAGTGAATTTTTTTTTTTTTAATTTTGAAGACTCAACACGTTTGCCCATTTCGTGATGGGTGATTTATGAGTGCACCTGCCCACACTGCACTGAATGCTCAGCAGTTTTTGACCAAAAACGGCACGACCCCCCATGCTCCATCCTCCCTACTCACCTGATCTCACCCTGAGCACCTTTTTTTGTTTCCCTGGATGAAAAAAGTCCTCAGAGGGAAATGTTTTGCCGATGTGGAAGAGAAGAAACAAAAAACAGCAGAAGCGCTAAAAGGCATCAAAAAGTCAGTGAGTTCAAAAACTGTTTTGAGCAGCGGAAAAAAGTCTCAATAGGTGAATGGCATCAAATACAGAGTATTTTGAAGGCGATTGAAGGTTAAACCTGTAAGAATAAATACACAATTTTTTAATAAATAAATTCCAGAGTTTTTTGGGTCCCCCCCCCCCGCCGCCTTTTATACAAAGAACTCTTAAAACTCAATAATAAAAACACAACAACCCACTTTTAAAATGGGCCAAAGACCTTAACAGACCCCTCACCAAAAAAGATATACAGATGTTAAATCAGTTATGAGGTGTTCCACACCATGTCGTCAGGGAAACACAAATTAAAACAATGAGATGCCTCTACACATCT
>PVJD01016495.1:0-20851 GCA_004026545.1 Mormoops blainvillei
AGCTTTCGACCGAACAAACGAGAGGGTGTGTGTGCCCCACAGGACACAGGGGCTCTCAGACACTCTAGCTGAGTGTGCCAACCCTCAGATTCTACTGTCAACACCCCGGGGCTGCACCATAAACCAGCGGGGATCCATCGCGGCTCATCTGCCACCACGGAGATCAAACGGGGCCGGGCCCTGGGACGGCAGCAGACTCGAGCTGACGAGAAGCTGGCTTCACGTGCAACTTCGACGTTTGGCCGACATAACTAACTGTGCCCACCAACGTCCTCTGTAGCTCCTGCCGTCTGGCAACCAGGGTTCGCTATGGCTCAACTACCGGGCCAGCGTCTGTGACAATGGCCCCCGTGCCTGGGGGTGAAAACAAGTGTTTTGTGTTGGACTCACGGGAGCGTCCGAGAGAAACGCTTTAGTCCCAGGACATGCCACCTGTACGGTGACGATGTTTTATGTTCTGCAACCAGAAAGGGGCCGCTTCTCTTCGTTCTTTGTAGAGACACTCCGACCAAAACGAAGGTGAGGGTGGAGGCTGCAGATTCGGGTGAAGAGATTCGGCACGGAGGCTCCCACATTTTCCGGGAGGAATCTGTCTCCTTTTACTGATTTCATGATACTTTGGAGGCCGCCGCTCCAGCTTCAGCAGGGGAGGCGGCTTCTTAACGGCAGCAGCTGAGGACCCCTGGAAACTGTCTTTCTCAGACGGCTCTCCCACCCAGCTCTGTCAGCGGCCTCTCCTGGAGCTAAAGTTCCGGGAATGGCTCGTTCTTTCAGGCTGAGGCCTTGAAGGCTTCGGTCATAAACTAATTCGAGTCAACAAACATTTGCTTAGCTCGTGCTCTGCTCTGGTCAGATTTGAAAGGGATTCTCCCTGAAACCATCTGCAAATCTATGGAGGTCGAGGTGAAGGACATTAAATACACACATTAGAGTAAAACACACACAGGGAGAGGCTGGGGGGCGGCTGGGAGAGGGAGGGAGAGGGCGAGAGAGGACGCGGAATCCAGAGAAAGCTGGTACTTACTGCTAATAATTCTGCACTGAACTCTGGGGTAGGACGCCTCAGAAGTCTCTCGTGCTTTGCTCCTCACCGCACACAGGCAAACGGCCCACGAGGCAGCTCTGCACGACAGACCCCGTCCCCGAGCTGGGGCAACTGGACGAGGATCCTCAGAGGGGCTGAGTGACAGGAAGTGTCAGAACAGGGCTTGAACCCCCCTTTTCCTGCAACTCCACACCAGTGCCGCGGGGAACCCGCTCTTAGTGAGCCTGGGAGGCGCGCCTTTTTCGGCCACGCAGGGGCGGAAGCGTTCCGGGGACCAGGGACTGGGCCGAGGCACACGCTCGATGGGAGAAACGTCGTTTAACAATGGCCCGTCCTCAGAACACCCGAGGAGACATAAATACTACCCAGAAAAAGGTTACAGGTTGTGCTGGTTTCTCTTAAATCCTCAGGTGGAGCCCTTAGGTGGGGACCCCACACACGCACCCCGGTACGAGGCCGGCCCGGCTCACTCGGTCGGGGTGGCAGGCGGAGGTGCAGATTCAGACAGAGAAATAAAATGCAAGTCCGACTGGATTCTGCCCTTGCGGCGGAAGCGGGGCCCGGGCCACACCCCGAGGGCCCTGCTGGGAGCCCCCGCCCGCAGGTGAGACGAGCAGAGATCTGGCCGCTCAGAAAACACTGCGCCTGGGCCCCCGGGTCCACAGCCACGACCAGGCCGCTGGGCCGGGGGCCGAGGCAGGCAGGCAGGTAGGCGAAGGAAGGGGGTACAGGCGCCCCTTCTCCGCCTGCAGAGGGGGCGTCGCGCTGGGTCGGGAGAAAATCTGACTCCCTGTGCCCGGCTGCAGCTGCTCTCAGACTTCAGGTGACAGGTGGGCGGGACCTGGCCCTTTATCTGTGGGAAATTCGCAGACCGACTGGCTGAAGGCGGAGGGCTTGGCTTGGGGCAATTCCGGGAGACCACCCAGAAGTTTCCTCAGAAAGCCAGTTAACATCTGGCGCGGACCTGGGAGCGCATCTGCTGGAGGCACAGTGTTCGCAGGGCACGCGCAAGGGGAGCTGGGTGGAGCTCGTCTTGTCGGCTGTGGCGTGGGCTCAGCGAGTTAAGGGGCTTGTGTCTGATGCCATTAGGAGTGAAGGGACATCAGGAGAGTGAGGTGCGGGGTACCTGGTCACGGCCCGAGGGGAGGGAGGGCGTTTTTGTTGGGAGCTCAACGGGTGATGCGACCTTGGACTAGTCACTTCCCGCTCTGATCTTCAGTTTCCTCTAACCTAGCGTGTGGCACCTGTCTGTCAGTGGACGTTCCAACTGGGTTCCGTGGGGCCTAAGGGTCCCTCCGGGAGAGGCCAGGCGGGCAGGTTCCGGCACCCAAAGCCTCCTCCCCAGCCCCGCCCGGGAGAGAGGGACGCCCAGCAATTGCACGCACCGGAGCTCCTTGTGGAAAAACAAGTTTCACTGTTAAGACGCGTGGAGAAACCCTGGTCCGAGGGACGCTAGCATCCTTCCAGCGTTTTCGGATTTGCAGTTTTACTCGCTTTTCATCCTCCTGACTACGGCCTTTGCACATTGAAGTTGGACTTGAAGTGGAACGGGAACAAAGAAGTCACCTGTGGGGCTGCAAAACTGAGGGCCATCGACTCTGCCTCACTGTCACATACGGGGATGGTGACAGGTGGCAGGCTCCTGGCACTTATAAGCTGCAATGTGAGTTTACGCACTGAAGTTAAGAAGGAGCATGAGGTGACCAGGCCAGAGGGGCTGGTGACAGAGGCTGGGAGGAGGAAGCAGGATTAGTGGGAGACCCTGAGGGGCCGGGGGCTCTGGGGAAAGGCCTGGCCCAGAGCAGGGGGGTGGGGCACTTCAAAAAAACGAGAAGGTGGTGTTATCTAGGCACTGAGGGCCGATCGGAAACCACGCTGGGCTTCCCAGTGGCGCACCACGCTGCGGGGCTCAGGTCAGGAAAGGTCTGCAAGGCCGTGAGCTCGGTGGCCCGACACGTAGAGGGGCAGATGTCAGGACATGCGCTGCACAGTCGTTTGCGGGCATAGTGTGGGGTCATTTCACACCATCCTCCCTTCGCCTTTTAGGAGACGCGCTGTGATGTCGTGGGCGGGGTGGGCCGGCCCCGCTTTCACACCTGCACACGTGGCTTTGAGGCCGGTGTGGTCCTTGGTAACGCTGTCACTGCAGCCACCAGAGTCCTAGCCTCTCTTTTTGTCAAAGTCCCCATATAAATGGGGACACTGGGTAACAGCACAGCGGTTGCGACTACTATCGTTGTTTCCTGTGGAAAAGCTCGCGTTTCAGGAGTCGCTCGGCTCCGGATTTTCTTATTTTATGTTTTGACTATCTGACTCTGAAGGGACCAAACTATGCGTCCCGTTCCAGGAGAGGTTTGGCCTGGGGGCCATTTCGGGCAGCAGGTGGGTGAAGAGTTTGCTGGAGACGTCACACGAAATACTTCTGTGTGCTGTCAACCTAAATGTTGCTGTGTTTGTGTTAAGCAGTGGCTTTAACGTGGGTGACACGGGCTCAGGGACTATCAAGAGACCCCAGCACAGAAGGGAGAGAAAAAACCAGCTCGAAGCCCCCACCCTGCTGGGGTCCACTTATGCCTTCGACAAGGGGCGTCCACAGCGGACCCCCCACCAAAACCAGCCGAGGGTCCCCCAAATTGCGGGAGACAACTAAAAGCAGAAGCATACCATTAACAAAACACAGAAACACCAAACGACCCTTCGGGTAAGACAAGTATTCCAAGCATCTGTTTTATTTAGAAGAAACCCATTTAACATATCCAGAGACCCCCTTCCCCAGCCCCATAAAAGGGACCACTGCTTTTCCAGTGGCCTCCCTGGGCCTTGCGGAGAGCAGAGCTGGGAACGCGCTGGAGTGGAAGCCCTCCCATGCTGGCTGCTTTCTTGTGGGTCCGACGCGGGCGCCCGTGGGGAACAGAGCGGTGATGAACGAGAGGTGCTGGAGGAATGTGCCTGGACCAGGAGTGACCGTCGGGGCCTCTCTGGCTCACCAGGAGCGCTGCGTGCGGCCGTGGCTGCAGGGGAGGGGACGTTTCCTCCCAGTCGCTGCTTGAGAAACTTGAGGTTGAGTCATGCATGGTCAGGGGACAGCAGGTCTATCACAGGTCTTCCTACTGTAAAGAGAATAAGGGGACATTTCCGCTGAAGACACAGCTCCAAGTCGGCTAAACCGTGTTTGTCTGCACACCCAGGTGCCACGGGAGTCAGGAAGACGAGGGACGGGAGTGAGAGGAGAACCCTTGATGGGGGCCACTCCGCTTCAGTCACTGTCCCGGGACCCTCCCTGGATTTCCTGCGTACACGCGTGACATGGGACACCAGGGCTCCCCTGGGGTGTGCATTTTGTCATCTCCTTAGGGAAACCCAGTTAGCTCAACTTCAGTCCCTCCACGGCCAAGGTCAGGCCAAGCCAGGGGGCCCCATTCTCTGTGACAACAGTGTGAATACACTCCATGCCGTCGTGCCCACACACATGCACGCGTGCACACGCGTTTGTACCCGGGAAGGTAAACATGGTGTCTTAGGCCCTGCGAGCTGTTACTCTAAACGTACCGTGGGCTGGTTTGCTCAAACGACAAATACGTTTCTCAGAGTTCTGGAGGCTAGAAGGCCCAGGTCAAGGTGCCAGCGGTGGTGAAGACTCCCTCCGGGGCTCATGGGTGGCCGTCTTCTCGGTGTGTCTTCTCATGGCGGAGAAGGGAGTGACAGGAATATCACAGACTGGGATGCTCTGTGGGGCCCCTCCTACGGGCGGGGGGGGGGGCGGATTCCCGTGGGGGGCTCCACCCCCTTGACCTCATCACCCCGCAAAGGCCCCGCCTCCCGATACCATCGCAGCGCGGCTTCAACAAACGAATTTTGAAGGAACACACACATTCAGTCCATAGCACACGGTCTGAAGAAATGAAGGGATTGTAGTGCCTTCACTCTTCAGAAACCCGAGAAAACGTCAGAAATGTTAAGTTCACGGATACGAACACTTGTCAAAGTCAAGTGGACAACGGGGCAATGCCCGGGAGAAGTGTTTTCCTGCTAGGAAGACTCTTATTGTCCAAGAGAAGCGTTTCTCACAAAACGACGTCCCAAACCACCATGTTTTGGCCTCTTAATCACTGTGCTCGAGAAAATACGTTTGCTCAGAGATGAAGAAGATGTGGAGAAGGCGGAGGCTGTGTAATGGAATAGTCTGCCCACAAGGCAACGGGTTCGGGCCGCCCGGTCGCGAGTAAGCGCTCTTGAGCTGTTCACATCTCACCTTCAAAGTCTTCGGCCCGTGGATGGCCGCGGACGCTCCCGGCAGACCCATCAGCCCTCAGGTTTTCTCAGCCTAGGAAGGGAGCTCTCGCGTCGTCCAGGTCCCAGAGGCCTCGGAAGTCGGAGAGCATCGCGGAGCGTTTGTCCGTGCGTCCCCGGCCGCGCGCGTGTGAAGCCCGTGCCCGCGGATAAGGCGGCGATCTTCTGTGCCCGCCACGGGACGTTTCCGTCATGAGAATATGCGTCAAAAACCCCGGTGACCCAAGTTCTCAGCGATCTGATTCGCATTTGTAGGCTCCTCACAATTTTGTTTCATGTTGGCCTGAACAGCAACAGGGCCCCCAACTGTGATCGGCGCAGACCCGACGACGGGTCGCGGACGGGGTGTGAGTGTGAGCGTGCGTGTGAGTGCGTGTGCACGTGTGGAGGGGGGCGGGGGGCGAGGAGAATCGGGCAGCAGGCTGGATGCAGCTGGTAGAAGCGCAACACCCCACAAACCACGGCTTGAAAGGAAGACGCTCATCTGATTATAGTTTGTGAAGTTCTAAAGGCCGGTAGCGTCGCTCCCTCGGGTGGGAACGAGGGGCACCTGTGGACAGGCGCTCCTCTCGCGCCTCTCGGGGAGCACCGGGCTCCTCGGACGGAGACGGAGCATTCACACTCACCCCACGGATCGAGGGGGGCCGTCTCCAGACGGGACGGGCCTTAAGGGAGGGTGTGAAATTCGGACTCCGAAATTCCCGCGTTCCCGGGAGCAATGTAGCCTCGGCGCCGGGTGACTGAGGAATAAATGCTTTCGAGGCTCAGAGGAGGGAGGTGGCCGGGAGGCTGCAGGCTTCCGGCGCCCGCAGGAGGTTCCGCTCCACCGACGGCCTGCGGAGGAGCCGATACCTGCGACCCTGGCGGATTTCGGATTTCGGCGGGGAGAGGGCGAGCCGGCGCAGGGAAGGACCGCGGCGGGGAGCGAAGGCCGGAACCGAGGTCGGGCGGGCGCTGTCTGTCCATCCCGGGCTCAGCCCCGAGCCCGCAGCTGCTTTCCCGCGAGCCCGGCCCGCGAGCCCCCGGATGGCACCGGTCCCCGCAGCACCGCGCAGCGCCACTCGCCCGCCCGCCGCGCACGCCAGGGCCGCGACCCCAGACGTGCGCACTTTTCAGCGTGCGTGTCAATTAGAGGGATTCTTGGCGGTGGCAGGAAACCCAGACCCCGGGCTGCGGCGGAACTGGAGACCAGCCTGCGCCCGGGGACGCGGGCCCCCGGCGCACTGCCCCGCGGGCCCCGTGCAAGCCTCTCTCCCTCGGTCTCTGTGCCAGGGCGGGGGTGGGGGGGGTGCTGGCGCCCCGAGGCTGGGGAAGAAGAGCGTAAAGCAAGCCCTTCTGGGACTCCTGCTCAAGCCTGGAGTGCCCCGAGGGAAGGTCTCCGCTGGTTGGTCCGGGCGCCGCTGCTTGGTGTGGGGGTGCCCGGGGGGAACGGGGTGTGGGGTGGGGGGTGGTCCCAGCGGCAGCGCGGGCTTCGCAGTGGCCGCGACAAGGACTGCGGGCCGAGTGAGAGAAGCACGGCGTCCCGCACGCAGCTGCCGGCCCCTTCTGGTGTCTTGTCTCCTCCCGGTATCCCCAGGGTCCCGCTCCCGCTCCCGCGTCTTAACTCGCCTGCCGTGACCCCCTCGAGGGGCCCGTGCTGCGCTGGCTTCTCGGCAGGGCCACCAGCTCAGCTCCGCCCTGTCCTGGATGGCGCTCGGCACTCGCGGCCGCGAGGCCCCAGCTCACCGCGTGGCTGCCGAAGATAGCACCGGACGCCGGGGCGGAACGTGACCCTGCCCCGGGGGTGGCGGGGGACCGCGTGCCCAGGGCGGCGGGGGGCCGGGGCTGGGAACAGCCCCTCGAGCGCGCGGCGGGCTGAGCGGGGGTGGCCGTGCGGTTTACTCCGTGCGAAGGCCGCAAAGAAAGACGTAAAAGCAAATTTCCTCAGAAAGGGAGATGGGGAATCAGCGGAGGAATCTGCTGGGAAGACGCAAGTGGCTGTCGCTTGGACGCACCGACTGGAAGGCGGCAATGGGCCCCGCAGCGGTGGCGGGAGGCGGAGCGGCGGCCGGGCTTACGGGGCGTAAACGCTGTGCCGAGAACTTTGCAAGGCTTATTTCTAAGCCTCTCAATAATCCTTTAAAGTAGGTGCTTTGCTCTCATTTATATAAAAATGGAGACAGAGAGATATGTTATCTCGCTCCGTGTGTGAGGGGCAGAGCTGGAATTTGAGCAAAATGTCTGTCTCTCTTCAAAGTCTGGCCCAGACTCAAAGATCAGATTGCTTGGAAGTTGCTAAATCTGCCCAGATCAAACCAAATAAACTCCGAGTCTAAACCCCTTTCCGCGGCGTGTCCCTGCCCCCGGAGGCGACCCCCCGGCTCCGCGAGGTCCACTTGGTGCGGCGCCGCCGCGGTGCATAGGGACGCGGTTAAGCGAGGCCGGGGGCCCCTGTCGCCGGGAGCCCGTTTGGGGGTGGAGGGCTGTTTGACCCCCTTCTTCCTCAAGGTCATCCGCCCCTGCCCAGCGCCCCCACATGACCTCTATTCCGCTCAGGGGGACGCAGGGCTCAGCATTGGCTGAAGCGGAGCCCAGCCTCCGCCTACATTAAATTCGTCTCCCTGTATACGTCCCCGGTCAGTTGTGAGACAGTGTCAAGTATTCTTGAGAGGTGATTGGCCCAAAACAAGAGCCAGACACAAACGCTTCATAAAGACCACGTTGTTCAAGGCAAGCCATGTGTATTCAGGTCAGGGAGAAATTTTAAAACAAAATCAAAAACAAACAAGGCAAATACCATATGATTTCACTCTTACGGGGAATCGAATGAACAAACCGAACTGACAGGGAAGACGGGGACAGACTCGTAGATTAAGAGCGGGATGACAGCTAGTGGGGGGAGGTAAGGGGATGGAGGGACTGCGCAAAAAGGAAAAAGGACTCAGGACACAGACAGCAGTGAGGGGGTCGCTGGGGGAGGGGGTATAAGGGGACTAAAAGGTAACGGGGAAAAATACAATAAAATTGTAAAATAATAAAAAGAAAAAAAGCAAAACCCAAAAAGCAAACACACACAGGATACCTTATCAAGTCACTGCTGACCCACCTTGGGCTAACATTTTCCTGACGGAAAGCGCTAAGGATTCCAAATTCAAGACCGATGTGTGAAACCCGGGGTGCTTGCTCACGAGTTTTGGGAATGGAATTTCAAAACAGGGAAAAAAATTCTGTAAAGTGCCTTGGTTGTCATAAAATATGTTTTAGATCAAGTGTGTCACTTTACACATCTGTGGCACCTCTGATTCAGAACAAGTGCTGTGGCTTCGCTCCTCCCTGTCACCCGCGAAGCAGCGCCATTTCACACCTGGACCAGGAAGAGTTGGTCCCTGGGGGAGGGATTTGCCCAAGACACGCAGAGCTGCAGTTTGAATTCAAAATCAGTGTCACGGCCCGACTCTGTCCCTAGGCCCTGCAAGTTTCAGTGCAACCCTGCAAATTCTAATGGCCAGTACTTGCTTTTTTCTCTTCTCTTTCTTTTTATTTGTTTGTCTATGGGCTTCCTTGGACCCCCAAGGCCCATTCCGTCTGCCCCGGGCAGGCTGGAGACACATGGGGACAAATGTCTCCTGAGCTGGTCTCACCTGAGGACCAACCGTGGACATGCCCGGTGCCCTCTCCCCTCGGTGTCCAAGCGCTGAGGTGTGTGGTCTACAGGGGCTCGCTCAGATTTCTCCGGAGGGATCAAGCTGAGTTAACTCCGGTCGTAACTTGCTTGATAACAAATCCTTTGTTGGCTCTCGGTTCATCCCTGTCTCATCCCCAGAATCCCATCCCCAGTAAACTTTACCCTCGCCCCTTAGTGCCAGGGCCCACTGCTAGGGCAGCCTCAGAGAGCTCGGCCGACCTTGTCTGATCCCGGAGCCCCCACACGTTTCCTACTGAGACGTGGCGGCAAAGCCGGGGCACGCGCCTAAGCTAAGATGGTTATGCGTGGCCCATGGTGAGAATGTGAGGGAAATAACCAACACTTTCCTCCGGAGACCAGGGCCGGCCTTTTCTGTCAGCAGCTGGGATGGGGACGGAGTCCCGGCCGTGGGCCGTGTGCACACATGCTGAGCCCGGGAGCGCGGAGCAGACGGCAGGGCTGGAACGGGGTCCCCACGGGGCTGCAGACCCAAGGCCCAGGCACGCAGACGCGCTTGTGGGTCAGGCAAGGTGGAGTGTCCGCAACGCTGTGAGGCCTCACAGCCACTCGGCAGCGGTCTTCCCAGGACCGTGCAGACGGGAACCTTCGGAAAGCAGGGTGCAGAGGAGACGAGAGGCCTGGGTTTCAACGGTGACTGGTCGTGTGGCGCGGGCCACGCCACCGTTCTCCACGTCTGAGGCCTTCGCCCTGGTTGTGGGGGCGACGAGGGCCACGCTGGGGCGTTGTCGGACGAAGTGAATGGAATCAGAAGTGAAGTTGCGGTCACAGTGTCCAACACAAAGGGGATGCGCGAGAGCCACGGCCGGCCCGCCACGGAGCTGCTTCCGGAGCCTTCTCTGCGTCTGGAAGGAAGTGGCACTGGGTGGCGGGGCGGGGCCTCTAGTTAGGCTGACAGTCAGGAAGGCGGGCTGACGACCTGTGCGTTTTACGTGGGGAGCCGCACACTTGAAGCTAAAGGTAAGAGATGTGGCCTGATTTGGAAGCTCTATAGGAGAATTTTTATTACAGCACAAGCGGGGCTTGGGGGGGGTGCTGAATAGCTTCTGCCATCGTTAATAACTCTGCTCGTGAGGCCACCAGCATTAGGTAACCAAGGGAGTGACCTGGGGATGAAGAAAGCGTTTCCTTTTAGCGCCCTGGCAACCAACATGTCCAAGCAGACTAATGTTTGTCATGGGAACTCCTCAGAACTCAGAGACCTCTTTGAACTGAGCCTCGCACGTGGAACGGAGACCGGGGTCCCGCCCGGTAGGGTGCAAGCTGTGGAGGACAAGACTTGAGTTCACGGGAGTGAGGCCCAGGCGCCGCCTTCACCACTGCCTGTGTGGTTGGGGACCACGCAGGGCATGTTTGCGGTTCTGAATTTTTGACGGACGACATGGGACGGTCACGGGCAGAGCCACAGGGGATCCGTCAGAAGGGCGGTGGGGGGTGACTTACAGGGAGGGCCTCGCACGTGGCAGTTCCGTGTGCGGGGAAAAGGGGGCACCTTTAGGCGCGTTGCTTGACTTATTGTCTGTGACGTAAATTAAACTACTCGACCTTTGCAAAAGCACTGACTGTTTAGAACTGCAATGAGATAGATTTTATTAAACCCTTATAAACCTAGGTAGTAGGTGTCATGACTTTCCTTTTGCAGCTAAGACAAGTAAGGAGTATTGAAATGGACTGACTTCGCTCATCCATTTATTCAGCACAAAGTTCTCACCTGTTTAATTTGGGTTGGACTTAACATGTCCCTGACTGAACTCATGGTTTTCCATCCAAACCTGAATTCCTCAGAGGCCACCATTTCTGTCTCGTAAAAGTCACTGCTGGGCACGCCGCGGCCTCAAGTGGAGCGTCACACAGCACACAGTGCGTTGCTCCTTGCACACCTGGTCACCGCCACATCCTCTGACTCCGTTTCTAAAATGCACGTCGAAGCTCTTTGTGTTTCTTCATCTCCACCAACCCGACCTTGGCTGAGGTGCTGTCATTCCCATCAGTGGGACGGGAACTAGCATCCCCCTCACCTCCCCGGGTCTCAGACTGGGTTTCCCTAACGCAGTGCCTTCGGCCAACACTTGGGAGTGGATCCCAGGAAGCCTAACGGGGGGCCGCCAGAGAAATACGGGGAGAGAAGCAGTGAGGAAGGAAGCCATGAGCAGATAGAGCACAGCCAGCTGCAGGCAGGTGCCCTGGGGACGCTCTGCGGTCAGAGGATACGGAGTCTCGGCAGGGCTCCCATGGGGGGGGAGGCTGCAGGGTTTACCTGATGATGTCTGGCCCCAGCGGGGGGCGGGGGGGGAGGCGTGCTCCTGGAAGCAGTAACACACCGGCTCTACCCTAGTGTCTCAGCAACGCATAGCAGCGGCCGCAGATGACCTCACATCCAGAATCCACGATCTCTTGGGAACTCCCAAGTGTGTGATTCCTCTCGTCGGAAGCCTCCATGGCACGGAGGAGGGTGTCTTCCTGTTTCTACAATCTCAGGTCACTTCTCTGGGTTTGGAAAAACGTATATGGATCGATGAGCCTTTAATTTCTCCTTGGCAGGTGCTTCCCTGCATTTCCCGGGGAAGTCCCAGCTGAGGCCATGCCAGGTGGGTGCACGCAGGGGATGGGCTAGCCCTGAGGGGAGGGACATTCAAGTGTGGCCAGAGGGAAAAGTCTAAGAGACCACAAAAAATGTAAATCTACCAATTCCAACCAATATTCTGGATAGAAAAACCTCCCGATCTAATTTTGATGTCTCCTAAACAGAGCATTTGTGACATTTTGGCCAATATCATTTAAAGATTTAGTAACAGATCAGTGTAGAGAAAATTAAAATTCTCTAGACAGACAACAATTAACAAAACACCAATAACAATGCAGCTGCACAGGTGAAACAGCGGAAGAAATGCTTAGACACTGTCGACCTTGGTTGCAGGGCTGACCTTCAAGGGCGGTACCCTGTGAGTGGCGCCTGGAAATGGTCCCCCTGCACCTCGCCACCCTGCCTGGTGACGGAACCCCCGCCCCCGACACAAACAAGCATGTCCTAGCTACATTCTGTTTGGGTTAGCTTGACTTTGAGAGAGACTTTTTTCATCCTGTGAGCCCGAGGTGGCAGCCCGAGGTCACCTGTCACCAGAAAGCACTGGGAGGAAGGAAGCCGTGCAGGAGGCAGTGGGAGCTGCATGGAGACAGACTGCGTCTGTCCCCTCTGGGTCTGCCTTGGCCGGCTCCAGCCCACACGGGTCCCACAGCACTTCTAGGAAGTGGCATTTGTGGGGAGGTTTTGGCATTCCAATAATTCTTTGAAAGAACTTGAAAGAAGCAGTTGGGACCATGACTATTTCATGAAGGATCACAGATGTCAAGCTGGGAGGGGACTCTGAGCCTCCCTCCTCTTGCGAGAGAGAGACGCAAACCCAGAGAGGCGGGTCGGCGGCCCAAAGTCCGTGGGGACACGGGCTGCAGATGACATTTTAATGAGGAAAAAGAGACCCTTCAAAGGCTTCGTCCTCTGCTGCAAAAGAACACGCCAGCCCACACGTTTCACGTGTGTCTCTCAACTGAAATCCAGTCTCTACGAAAACGGATTGACGGTGTTGCCCACAGCGCTGCCTCAGCTGCTGTCGCGGGCGGGTTGGAGGTGCCCGAGCCTTCCGATGCAGGACAGCGTTTCGCCTTCTGGTGTCGGGCGCTATCGCCACATCGGCGGACGTCTTCCACGCGGGGAGGGACGACCAGGCCAGAGCTGCTTAAAGCCGGACGCAAATGCACAGAATGCTCCAGAGCTCGACGCCCTGAAAATCAGAAATAGCACTTTTTCAGCCTATGGGACCGATAAGAGGAGAGAAAAAGGGACAAGGAAAGGGGGGGAGAAGAGGGAGGAAGGGAACCAGGGGGATTTGCAAGGACCAGGAAGAACAGGGCTCAGGAGAAGGAGAGTTTGGGGGACTCAAAGGACCCGTGACTTTCCTGAACGTGATTAGAAAAGTGCGGTCATTTCCCAAAGGAATAGCACGTATTTCTTCAAAGTGAGAGCGCACGAGGGCTCGCACAGGTCGCCTGTTTTGTGATGCACACAAACCCAGCACTGGCTTCTTTGGGGAACTTGGGTTCCCTGACCCTGAAGCTGGGATGTTCCAGTTTGGTGCCTCCGGGGTGCAAACACCGGGGACACCCAGTGCGAGAAGAACACAGGGATCGGGCAGCAGGCCGCCCAGGACTCCTGGTCAGCGGGGGCTTCCCGGGAGCTGGCGGCTCCCCCGCCTCCCGGGCTCTCCGACCGTGACCTCGGTGTCCCGTGGCCGCTGTCCCCTGGAGCCCACTGTCTGTCTCTGAGGCTCGGTCGGAACCCGCTCCTTCGGTCATGGCTGTGCTCTGCAGGCTGTCATTGGCTTCACTGCTTTGTATCTTCCCCAAGAGCTCAGAAAAGGATCTATTAAAAAAACACACCGCGGTCAGCGAGGAGCTATCAACCAATAAAACCCCTCATTCTGTCCGCAGGCTCTGGGCCCCAGAGCAGGCAGGGTGCCCGGTGGAGGACGGGGGGGGCAGGCACCGTCGGCGCAGGCGCAGGCGAGGCAGGGGAGCGGGGTCTGCGCAGACCTGCACGGACAAGCTCCCCACACAGAGCCTTACCTGGCACCCCAGCCGCTCCGAGGGTTAACCCTGGTGATGACGCGCATCCTGTCAGGGAAATGCTGTTCAAACCCACCAACGCGCACGGAGCTTTCATGCGGCAGGCTCTGGGTTAAGGGGATGCTGAGTGTATTGAACCGTGAACACGTTTTCTTTCCCCTTAGACTTTAAATTCCCCCTGAGATTCAGGGCCAGGGTCATGTCACCTCTAACTAAGGAGGCAGCAGGGTGATGTGGCCAGTGAGCGTGAGCAACAAACCCGCATTTGAGTTCGGACACCGCCACTAACGACCCAGGGACCCGAGGTGCCTTCCTACAACAGAGATGGTGCCAATGGCTTACCAGTGCCCCAACCCCCAGCCCCCAGCTGACCTCCAGGTACAAACTGCACGGTCCCAGCAGAGCGGGATGGCCACTCTTTCGGAGGTCACATTCGCCTCTGCATCCTGGGAATCAGGCGTGGGGCACGGACCAGTCCACCCGCCTCTCTGGCTCAGGGCAGCGCACCTATGAGAGGAAGACGACAAGAACTACTTCGTAGGAGTAGTTACTGATCACGCTTTACCTGGCAGGACCCAGGCCATCAGGCAATGTCTAAGGTCCTCCCTGCCCACATCTTCCCCGTCGCTCCTCTTGCAAAGTTGTCAATATCCGCAGTGCTGACCGCCTCAGTCTGGGCCACGCGTGGGCAGGGAAGGAGGCTCGAAAAGCCCTCAGGTGCGTCTTCCTTACTTGCACTGCGCACAGCACATTCCGGGACCCGTTATTTTTAAATCTTTCTATTTTGATGGAAAGAGAGATGTTGCTCATTAGCTGGGCTAATTCAGGGGTTCCCCACCTGCACCCCACCCCAGAAGTCACGGTCCCTAGCACAGAAGAGAAAAAGCCCAGTGGGCCCAGGCTCCTTCGGCGGCGGCGGGCTCTTTCTGGTGGGGACCGAGCCTGAGAGCTGGCATTGCCCTGGAGCCCCGCCCCCGCCCTGAGGCTCCAGGTGGCCGGGGGTCTGCTTCCAGTTAAGGGCAGGGAGAGAAAGAAGTGGGGCCCGCTGCTGTTCACCAGCGTCTGAGCCCACTCTGGGAAAGATCGCAGGCAGCTTGTCTGCGTTTTTGCACCGCGGTTCTGTATTTGCAGCTTTCTTTCTCTTTTGGTTCCTGTAGGTCCTGGGTGCAGACTGCGTTCCACGGGGCCAGGCCTCTTCCCACCGCTCAGGGCCAGGCCGGGGCCCGGCCCCCCGGCCCCCCACCCCCGGAACCTCCCACAGTTTGGGACTCCGTAGATTCACAGCCACTATGGTTTAGACCTGCTTCAATAACTCATCTAATAAGGAGATCTGGGGTCCGGCTCAGTAATTTTTTAGTGAAATATAAACTCCTATATGTTAAAAACATATGTTCATCCTTTCCAAGTTTACGGAGGCCGAGATCCTTTGTCTGACTTGAAACATAAATATTCCAAGAATCGTGATTGACGTGGGTTACTAAGTCCCAGGCGAGGGAGTCTCACTCAGGAGACGGAGGGGACACCGGGATCTCAGAGATCACACAGCTCACTGACAGACAGAGAGGGAGAGACACGTCTCCCGCTCCACTCGGGCCTGTTGCTGCGGCCTCGTGGAATCGAACCGTGGAACGAAACGCCGCCAGCTAGAACCTCTCGTCCGCATGCGGGCATTGCACTCCGCCTGTGCGGGAGGCGCAGCCTGATTTGGGCTGGTGAGTCGGCCTTTCCTGCATTGGTTTGTTCTGGAACTAGCCGGCAATGACACATCTCTTCTGACACCGGAGCCCTTCACTGGCAAACGAGACTTGGTGAAATGCACCTGAAGTGTCTCCCTCGGTCCTCCAGGAATTCTGGAAAGAACCACGGGCGAATCCCAAACCCCTTCCTCGGTTTTATCAGGGATGCACCGCTGGTTGAATCGCTTTGTGGGAAAGACACAGCTCTCTCTCATGGACTATTTTCAAAAGCTCATAATGTTGAGAAAGTTATTTGCTACTTTATCAAGCCCCCTACGGAGTCAATTTACACAGAGCCCTTGAGCAGTTTCACATTTCATGAGAAATTCAAACTAAATTTTTAATAAATATTTTTTATTATCTCAACAGACATTTCCAGTACATTTGGGTTGGTATATTTATGCTTGTATAATGGGGATCTGCTCAGGGAGATTGAAACAAAACCGCTATTCTCTACGGATTATAATTATTTTCGCATAAGCCTAATTCTATAAAAGCTTGGGTCTGAACGTTGTTTCACCGATTAACCAGCAGTTCTTTCGAAATCTGGGCCCAGTGCCCTCAGACTGTAAGAGTCCCATCGACCTGGCTCTCTAAGGTGGCGTGTTTTAAAATTCTCTTGGCCTCCCTTTAGTCTAACTTCAAACCTTGTATCTATTTAACTGTGTTGATGTGTCCAGGGACTCCACCTGAGCTGCAGGCCTCATTTCTCACTCTGGAAAAGAGAAGGCATCCCATTCTCTTAGGGGGAATATAACACACTAGCTCTTGAGAGCAAACTCTGCCATTAGTCCTCACGGTAGAAACGGGTCCAAACATCCAGGAGAGCTTTTCAAAGCCAGACAAGTAACAGAGCCGACAGCTGCTGCCGACCCTAAAACACGGTCCCCTGGTCTGGTAGGCCTTCCCTTCTTCATACGCACGGGGAGCCGTTTACATTGTCGACACTCTGGTGTCCTCTGTCCTTGGTGATTGTCAGAGACCGAGGGTGTCCCCTCTGAATGCAGGTGTGGAGTTCTACCCCCCAATGTGACAGAATAGGAGGTGGGGGCTTTGGGAGGTGAGTGGGTTATGAGAGTGGGCCCCTCATGAAAGGGGACCCCAGAGTCCCTTGTCCCTTTCCCGTGTGAGGACCCGGGGAAAAGGTGGCCATCTCCACCTAGGAGCCAGGAAGGACATCATCAGGTCCTGCATTTCCGGTGCCTTGACTTTGGCTTCCAGCCCCAGAGCTGTGGGCCACGAACTGCTGTTGTTTCTAAGGCACCTGGTCTAGACTTTCCGTTACAACCGCTCGAGGGAACAAGTCAGCGAGGAGCTCAGCTTGTCTGTTTGCAGCGCCCCAAGTTAGACACTCCAGGGCCTGCCTCCCTCCTCTGCCCATCTCCGTCCTTATGACCCCTGTCCTGCCTCCCGATGCTCCACCACGGCCCTTGGCAGCCGCTCTCCGCGTGGCCCGAGGGGCGCAACTGTGGCCCCAGGTGGCGCCACTGGAGCTGGTGGGGGTGGAATGGGGGGCGGGGTAGACGGTAATGAACACTGTAAAGAAAAGTATCTCACCCACTAGAATGCACCTTCTAGAGCTAAGTCCTGGTGGTCCCCCGTCACATGTTCACTGCCCCGCAGTGTCGGTGTAAATCTCCGTAGAATAAACTGATTTAGCCCCCGTGAAGTAGCACGCAATTCGCTGTGTTTTCTTACAGGAATCGTGTGAAGGGGGTTAAGTACAATAATTTACTCAAGGCTGCATGGAAAAGCTGGTATAACATATGAAGTGCATGTCCTCTTCAATTTCCCACACAATAGCCTACATAAAGTAAATTGAAATGAGGCTTTCCCGAAAGCCCATCCAAGGTCTTACCTCACTACCCTTTCTTGGCAAAGTCTGTCTTTATATTTACTAGGCAAGAAAATAGTTGGTCTTTGGTCTAAGGGCACTGCCTTTGTGGAAATTGAAAGAAGAAGAAGAAGAAGGAAGAGAAGGAGAAGGAGGAGGAGGAGGAGGAGAAGGAGAAGGAGGAGGAGGAGGAGGAGAAGGAGAAGGAGAAGAAGAAGAAGAGGAGGAGGAGGAGGAGAAGAAGAAGAAGAAGAAGAAGAAGAAGAAGAAGAAGAAGAGAAGGAGGAGGAGAAGAAGAAGAAGAAGAAGAAGAAGAAGAAGAAGAAGAAGAAGAAGAAGAAGAAGAAGAAGAAGAAGAGGAGGAGGAGGAGGAGGAGGAAGGGCGAGTGCAGAAGCCCCCGGGTCAGGAAGCTGCTCCTTAGGAAGCCTGACCAGGCTGCTCCGGCTCAGAACTGAGGCAGAGGCTCGCGCACCGGCTGTCCGCCCTTCAAAGACCTCCACTACAACGAAAGCTTAGAAGTTACAAAAGAGAGAGTGGCTTTGGGGTAGATAAAAATCAACGACAGTTGAGAGATTTCCACAAATTTCTGGAAGGAGACAGCCAGGATGGAAAGATGAGACAGGAGATAAATGACTCAGAGGTTTTAAAAAGGAGAAAAGTATTCTAGCTATTGGAATTCAGAGAGGGCGTGGGTTCAGAATTAATAAATAGCATACAGGGGCTGGCATTTGAAAGTTTAGAATAAGATTAAACATATAAAAGAAGACACAGACAAGGTCATTGCGAGAGGACCAACGTCAAGCTGATTAAAATTTCAAAGAAGCCATAAAAAACCAATAAAGTGGAGGACACAGCAGGAGGAGCGACAGACATAAGAGAAGTAGCGGAAGGAGCTGGCTCGGACTCGAGGAAGCTCAGGTCTTCAAATGAAATTTTCCGTCAACAGCTCAGCACGCGGAAGGTAGAACTGACATGGCCTCTTTGCGCGTTTGGTAGAGTGCACCTGTGAGCCCACCTGGGCCTGGCGCTTCCTGTTCGGAAAGGCCACTAAGTACTGATTCCAGGCCTATAATAGACAGAGGCCTATGCAGATCATCTATGTCTTTGTGTGTGTGTTTTAGCAGATCGTGTCTTTAGGAACCGGTTCATTTCATCTGGGTTACCAAATTTGTGGGGCTAAAGTTTTTCGTAATATTCCTTTACCATCCTTTTAGAGTCCCTGGGGTAAGTCGTCGCATTGTTCCTTCACTGCTGGCATTTGAAATTGGAGTCTTCTCTCTTTTTCCCCCAGTTACCCTGGCTTATCATTTTTATTGACCTTTTGGTTTTGTTGCTTCTCTCTATTGATTTACTGTTTTCAGCTTGATTGATTTCTGCTCTCACGTCCTGTTATCACTTTTCTTCTGTGTATTGTGGATTTCGTCTGCTCTTCCTCATAACGTTCTCTTTTTTTTTTTTCAGTTATCACTGAGCGAGAAGCACAATACACAGAGTACACAGCAAGTCACAGACTGTGTTTCTCTGGAGCTTGCAGAGCTGCTTGAATTGACAGGAGACACACCCAAGGTCAAAAGAAACGAAAGGTTAGGAGAGCGAAGAAACTGGGAACCTCCGCGCCCCGGGCAGGGCAGACTCTGGGATTTGCCTTCGGACCTGCTTGGTCTAGGTCATGACCCTGACACAAACTCCCTGAGCCTCAGTTTCTCGTCTGTGACATGGGAACAGCAAGGCTGATCCTTTTGAAAGGTCACGAAATTTAGGAACAAGGAAAATCGTTAGCATTGTATATGACGATGCAATACATGGGGCAGCGCCATGAATGAGTCAAAGGAACCAAGTAGAATTAGGCAGGATGCAGGGAGGGGGAGGCCGGCTGCGAGGGCACCAAAGCAGCAGCAGACAGAGCCGAACTGGTCATTAATACCCATGACCCACGGCAGACAGATGCCCGTTGAGTCTAAAATATAGAATATTGCAAATCACTGTTGCTGGTTATATTTTGTTTGCTTGTTTATTTTGTTGATTAGGTTCCACTTACAGGTGAGATCACATGGTACCTGTCTTTCACTGCCTGGCTTATTTCACCCAGCCTAACGCTCTCCGGTTCCACCCATGCTGTCGCGAAGGGTAGTAGCTCCTTCTTCCTTTCTGCTGTGTAGTATTCCATTGTGTAAATGTGCCAGTTTTTTTTCCTCCACTCATTTACTGTTGGGCACTTAGGCTGCTTCCAACACTTGCCTATTGTAAATTGTGCTGCTATGAACATCGGGGTGCACAGGTTCTTTTGAATTGGTGTTTCAGGATTCTTACGGTACAATCCCAGCAGTGGAACTGCTGGGTCAAAAGGCAGATCCATTTTTAGTTTTCTGAGAGAACTCGAAACTGCTGTCCACAGTGACTGCCCCAGCCTGCATTCCCACCAGCGCGGCACTAGAAGCCAAAGACCTGGTGTGTGCAGCCCATGGCCATGGACTAAGAGGTGCGGGGATGATGGGATGGGGTGCAGGGCGGAGGGGGTAAGGGGGGGAAATGGGACAACTGTAATAGCATACTCAATAAAATATACCAAAAAATAAGAATAAAATAAATAAAAAAAATTTTTTTAAATCACTTTAAAACACACAGCTGTATGTGGCGGCAGCGCCCTGGCTGTGTCCGTCTTCAGGGGAGGAAGGATGAGCAGGAGAGGAGAGGCGTGTGGGGATGACACGTACGGGTGCGCCCATACATGTACATGTGTGTGCAATTCCTATAACCGTATATTTGTATCAGGAAAGAAAACGCCAGCAAAGCCGGCCCCGGCCCGGCGGAGAGCACCGCTCTGTAAGGACGCTGTTGGCGCGGGGCACGGGGTGCGGGGCACCGAGGGTATGTACCCGGGGTCCACACGCTCCGGGGCAGCTCCCCTTCCGCCCGCTCGCTGGCAACTGGTCTTGTCCCCTGTCGCAGTCTCAGGAGCCTAAACACGTGATTGCTGGTGATAAACAGCGTGTAGCGTGGGCCGCGCCCCCGCACTCCGCCTTCAGGAGCGGGGAAGCCCCGCCCCGCGGTACCGCACGGCGACGCTGGCAGACGCGCCCGGGAGAGGCAGTCAGCCGCAGCCGGACCGGCGGACCCGTGCCTTGTGATGCGCTCCCGCGAGACACTGAAGCCTCGGCGTGGGGATTCGCAGCCAGACAGCCCCGCGGTGGCTGGCGGGGCCGGGGTGGGGGCGGAGGTGGCGCGTATTGTTTAAGGGGTGCAGTGTCCGCTGGGCCGCGTGAGTGTCGTGTGGGTGGATGGTGGTGACCGTCATTCAACGATGTAAAGGTGCTCAGTGCTGCGTAACGGGCGGCTTAAAATGGTTAAGGTGGTAAGTTAGATGTTACATATATTTTATCACAGTTTAAAAGTAGAAAAAATCGTCCCCTTAGTATTTAAGGCAATGCAAGACCAATAAGACAAATTTTTAAGATGTGAACCGGGTACAGCGGCTCATTGGCTGGGCAGGGGCTTCTGCCAGTGAGCCAGAGAAAGTAGAGAAAGCGCCCTTCGCGGCTGCTGTGTGTTAACGAAGTTTGAGTGGTCTGAAATTTAACAGAAATGCGATCAGCTTTACGAAATGCCCCCTTTCATTCCCTCCCTGAGGAAGGAGGAGACGAGA
>PVJD01016496.1:0-20772 GCA_004026545.1 Mormoops blainvillei
AAAAGAAAAAACAGTGCCTGGTCCCTTGCCTGTGACTTTACAGCTCTCAGACTTTCTGAGTGGTTTTGTTGCTGTCCTAATGTAAAGTTTCTTTATGAGAAAAAGTTAAACTAGTGAGACATTATGTGTTCCTTTAAAAACTTTTCCTTGTTTTAACTATCAGTTAATGCCATGGGTAACTCTTCTGCTTGTTTCTCTCCTGCCACAGACGACATGCTTCAATATTGGAACACTAACTCAGTTTAGTGTCTTTGGAAAGGGCAAACGTTTCTTAAACACAAGGAGAGCTTCAATGATCACGCAGGCGACCGACTCGGGAAGCCCCCGCCACTGCCCATCTAAGATGCGTCCCTCCTCACCCATCCTGTTCTCATTGGTCTTTTATTTGACACCCCGGACTCTTCAGCAATGCTCAGTCTTTGATCTCCTTGCCCCTCTAAACTTAACCTTGACCAGTCTTCCCAATCCTGCTTAACCTTCCCCCTCCCATGCAGGGCCCTCAGCTACTGAGGGTCATAGCTTTTGGGCTTTCCAGGGGGCTCAGAGACTCCAAGACCAACAGCTTGAGGCTAAAAATGGTGGTTGAAAACAAGAAATGCACTGACAAATCACACACTTTGTATTAATCCTGCCCAGAACTTTCTCTGTTTGGGCAAAATATTCTCAAAAGCATTAGTGTTCTTAACCCCCAGTTTTTCTTTTAAATAATTTTTATTGAATTGTATTAAAAAAACAGGTAACATTAAATTTACCATTATAATCAAGAGCCCACGTAAAGTTCAGTAGCGGTGTACATATTCTCACTGTAGTAAAACAAGTCTCTGGAACTTTTTCATCAATGAAGCTGAAAATCTATACCCATTGACGATTTATGCCCCATTTTCTCCTTTCCCAAGTAAACTGCAATGACCGATCTACTTTGTTTCTACAAGTTTGAGTACATGAGCTATCTCATATAAGTATCTTCCTGTGACTAACTTATTTTACCCAGCATAATATCCAGAATTACTCTTTTTTCTAAGGCTGACTAATATTCTGTTGTGTGCATACGTATCACATTTTCTTTTTCCATTACTCTGTCTTTGGTCTGTAGGGTTGCTTCCACCTCTTGGTTATTGTGCATAATACTGCAATAAAAATGGATGTGCAAATGTCCCTTCAAAACCCTGTTTTCAATTCTTCTGGATATAAAAGCAGAAATGAGATTGCCAGACCACATGGTCAGTCTATTCTAAATTTTTGTCTTTCATAAATGAAATAACTGGATCCTTGGAAGACATAATGAGCACCTCTGAGCTGTGGTTCCAGGAATGACCGCAGACCTGAAGGGTGGCATTCCTCCAGTCCCAGATCTGACTTGGGCGGCAAACCCCACCCCCCAAGGAAGCGCTCAAGGCCAAAAAACCTGCGAAGCAATTCCCAGCCTCATGTTCATTCCAATGTCACCATCCTGGAACCAGATTTCCTGGAAGAACGTGTGACAACACAGAGGTCCACGGGAGGCAATGAGATCGTCCTGCAGGGCTGGGACCTCGAGGACCTACAACCGTGGGGACACACGACCGAAACAGTTTAGTTTTTAAAAACCTTTTAATATGTGAAGATAAGTCATTTTACAGGGTTTTGAACACTGTGGTAGGGATAATCATCGCTCCCTAGTTACATCCCAAGTTTTCCATGAAACCTGTGACTGTTACATTTTCCGGCAACGACACTTTACAGGTGTGATGAAGTTATGGGCGGTGTGATGGAAAGACGACCCGATTTTCTGGGTGGTCCCTCTGTGCAATCTCAAGTGTTCTTATATGAAAGAGAGATAGTCAGAGGGAGATTAAGTGACAGAGAAAGAGAGAACAGATGCGATCATGGGAGCAAGAGAGATAAAGTACCTGTGACGGGAAGAAGGGAGCCCGAAGGAATGCGAACAGCCTCTAAAAGCTGGAAAAGGCGGAACCAGACGCCCCGGACTGTCTGAGGCGGAGCAGCGACCTGCAGATGCCCAGCAGGGCTCCAGCACGGGGACGCCCACTCCAGGCTTCTGGTCTCCGGGACTGTTAGAAAATATATACAAACAGGGTGAATGCCTGATCCACTCAGGTGCACTTTGGAGACACCCGTGTGACCACCTGCTCACTCCTCGGTCCCTTGTCTGAAGTTATCATCACAGCAGTGACAGGATAGCACTTCAGGGCAAAGGAAGGCTTCAGTGTCATCTCACTAACATGGGCAAGAACACGGAGCATACTACAGGTGTGGTATCTGGTCAGTGACTTGCTAGAGAGCCGAAACAGCCTTAAACACCAACATTGTTCCAATTCCACGTACTTTCATCCCTCACGTGTAAGGGAGCCGACTCAAGAATCTTCCATAGAACCTCGACTGAGTTTGGGGTGTAAGGATGCTTCAGAAAAACAGCGGGGTGAAACCCCAGCCCTTGGGCATGCGCACCCTGTGTCTGCACTTCCCTGTGATCACCCAGAGGCCTTCAGAGAAAGCCCACCACGCAGCAGGAGACGTTCTTGACTCTTGTTGTCTTTTTCATAATCTTTGTGTGCCTGTTTCAGAAGGAATCCATGAACAGGACACAGGGCAAAGGAATGTGGACACTGCCCTCTGGGCTTTGTTGGACGCTGTTGGCTTTGGCTGGCGCCTGGACATAGAGCAAACTCCTGAAGAGATCGGCAGGCTAGATGACCTTTAGAAATTCAAGGGCCACCAAAAAGAAGGACAAGAGGGGATACGGTCCTGGAAAAAGTAGAAGGAAAATTGTATGATCGGAGAAGCATGGAGGAGAGGAGAGCTGTGTGTTGTTATCTTGGTTTATGATGGAAAGAATGTATAGGAAGGGGGACAGGTTTTCAGGGAAAGGCTCAAAATTGGGGATGAGGTGAGGGGCCCACCTGCAGAGGGGAGAGTCCCTGGAGCTGGAGGAGGAGGATGGGAAAGAAACAGAAGCCGTTTCTCCAGGCCTGGGCATGGCGGAAAGGTCAGGCGGCTGTCTGGAAAAGAAACAGGATACTTGAAGACTCACATGAGTGCCTTTGATACGGGGACCAAACACTTGACTTGGGAAGTCCGTACAGGAACACGTGGCTCCCGTATGTAAGACAAAAGCCTCACGAAAGTGTCAAAAAAAAAAAAATCAGAGTGAATGTGTACGGACGCGTGTTTGCGGGGAAGGAAAGGGAGAGAGAATGGGACGCTAAACAGAGGTCGTCGGAGGGACACGCTGACACTTATCCCCAGGGGCGTAGCAGCCCATGAGTCATGGCTTGGTGGCCCAAGAGAAAAGAGGGACGGGTCTCTGGGAGAGGGGTGAGAGGGAGACCAAGGGTAAGGGGATGACTCACAAGCACAAGGGACAGAGAATCTAAGGAGCCGGGGGGGTGGCGGGTCTGGGGACCTTCCAGGCAAGTCCATGGCTGGAGAAGGGTGAGGAGGCACCTCCAAAATGAGAAGCAGGTGGAGGGGAGGAGGGGTGTCACAGAGGCAGATGCCAAGATAGTTACGAACCTTCAGCCTGGTGAATAACCACGACGGGCTGGTGTTGGGGAAGCACTCGGCCTAGAGCCCGGGGACCCTGCGTTCCAGACTGAGGGCCAGAATTCGCCATGTCTGGCTCAGGCCAGGCGGAGGCTGGCGCTGGCTTTTCCTTAAGAGCCTCTGAGTCCAGCAGTTGAAGCTTCGCCCAGAAGCGCCTTAGACACACAAGATAGCATGACTCCAGTACCCCGAGTCCTTTGCTCTACAGGGTGCAATTTGGAGTAAGTGTCCGTGAAGGAGGCACCAAGGAGAGGCTGAGGGGCAGCCTGGCCGTGGGTGTCGGGGCGCCTGACGAAAAGAGGCACAAGCAGGGTGCCTTTGGACCTCGCTGAACCCACAAAATGAGAGGAGAGGTGAGCGAGGTCTGGGGACCCAGGGCCTTAGATGCCTGCAGAAAAAGTGGGTCATGCTCCTTTCTAAACTTCACAGCTATTTATATACTGTTTTATTCGTTGTTACCTAAAACACCTCTGTAGTGTAGTGTGCTCTTCTGTTGTCCTCTAAGCATGCCCCCTATTGCATTATTTTCCCAAAAGGACTGATCAGATGCCAAAACCGAGGGGGATTAAAAATTTTGTATCTCACAGAACATGCACGTATCAGTACCCTTTCAAAGGCTTTTCACTCTCAGGGGCATGTAGCTCATGGGTCTTCCAGGCACTGGGGGAGGTGCTGACAACACTTTAAAAACAGGCTGATTCAGGTTTCCTGAGTGCCAGTGACCAATAAAATGACACCTGGAAGCCTTTGGGAGGTTTCGGCCCTCCATCACTCTGTCCCGTAGGCTGTCATTTCTGCTCCCTTCCCATGTCCTTCCCTCAGGTCAAATATTGTCCCTCAGAACACTTAGAGTGGAAAGTCAGCCACACAGGAGGTTTTCCTAAAGGGAGAGTGGCCGGCAAAGCATCTCTGGACTCTTAACTTTGCAGTTGTAGCCTCCGGGCCTGCCCACCCCTCGCCCCCATTCTTACCTCCTCTCTAACCCTCACTCGGCCTCAAACTCCTGAGCAAGTGGCTTTTCTCTCTTAAAAAAATTCCCTCCCCACCCTCTCTGCATCTGGTGGGCTCTCTCCAGCCAGCCCAGCTGCCCTCCAGACCCCAAGGCACAGGTCCTGGGCAGCACCCCACCCAGTCTTCACCACGGAAGCAGGCCATAGGCTGCTTCGAATCTCAAGGAATTTATTTAAATTTTTACGTTCTTATTTCTTTCTCCATCTACCGCATTGGATGGTATGGAAGCAGACCACTGTGGGAGTAATGTTTAAATTACTGATATTTTCAATGTATGGTGATAATTCCATTAAGTAGTATAGAAGACGAAAGTAAAATTTATTGATTATACGTATTTAATTTTCTTAAACCAAATTTGCACACATTGGTTCATGGAGCTCATCTTTCTTTAAAAAATACGACATTTTTACAGTGTTAATGATGAAGCATTTTCCTATAGCAATAACAACCATTGTCCTTAGAAACATAAGGATACTTTCAATTGTATGGGTGTACATTTGTTTTACGTATGCTGTTGACTCATCCCTTAAATACGTTCATTCCTCTGGCAAAATTAGCATCCTCTTACCCGTGAGAAATGTTGCTAGGATATGCACTAAAAATAGCACGCAGTGACTTTTATAAATGAAATAATCAGATCCTGAATAAAGCGCATCTGTTTGCTTCAGTCACAGCTGGGTTCAGAAATGGTGACACTTTGCTCAGCCTGGGTCAAAGTAATTGAATGCAATACAGAGAGGGCAATGCCAGGAAGGAAAACAGAAAAGATAAAAACCTAGTTCCCCTGAAAATGTTTTACAGGTTCCCTGAAAAGGAAAAAAAAAAAAGAAAAAGGCACTGTGCACTTTGTAAAGACCCAAAAGAAGTGCCAGATTTATGTACAGTTGTGCAGAGAAAAGTAGAAAGGGAGCGGCTAAGCCAGGGCAGCTCTTGAGTGATTCCCAGAGAAAAGGCACCAGGGGCAGGAAAGCACAACTGGCTTGATCCTGTTTAATTGGAAAACCCCTGGTGGGTCTGGAGCTATAGGGCTGGTCCCTGGTTGCCTGGGATGTGGCACGGGCACGACAGAGGGCAACGAAAATAGTGGCTTGGTGTGTGAGAGACAAACAAGCGTTCGTATTTCAATACGCTGAAAACATAATAACGTGGGATTTATCTACCTCTAAAAGAAATGGATGTGAATGCTAGCCCGTTGACTCAATAAAGTTTTCTAAAGATTTTTTTAAAGGTAGGAGGCAGTCTACTGGCATAACCCTTGATACATTTAAACAAACAGGGTGGTTGGGTGCCTGTTGATCCTTTTGAAAAGGAGAGCCACTTGAAACAATGCAAAAACTTTAAGGCCAATAAAAACAAAGGGTTCTTTACATCTGCAACACAAGAAGACAGGTTGTCTGCTGTGTCAATCGGCAAGCCTTTATAGCCATGTACACACAAACCGATTGAAGAGAAAGCGAACCTTGGCAGCGAAATGTCAACTGGTAAATATAGAAGAAATGATACAATGAAAAGTCACTGTCAGACAACCATCACAGTGATAACTTGTTTAGGTAAGAACATCAAACAGTGCTACACCAGAGGCTGAAAGTCTGAGACGGAATAGGACATTCACACAGCACAGCCTCTAACCTCCTTCCCTTCTACAGAATACTCATTAACGCCTAATTCTTACTAAATAGTAAGAACAAAATTCTTTTTAATTACTCTCACTGTGCAGCAACCTGGCAGAGATCATCAAAACCAAGTGACAATCAAATAAATATGTTATGTCTCTCTTATATGATAAGAGAAAACACAACATCTTTTCTGTGGCATTTCTGCCCAAAATGCATAAATATCCATTCATGATGAAATAATAGCAAAACTAAACCAAATCATCTTCAACAAAATCTGAGCTGGAAGCTTTGTGAAAATGTCCATGTCTCTCTCTCTCTCTCTTTCTCACACACACACAGGCATGCACGCGCACATGCACACACACACGCACACACGCACACACACACACACAACCCAAACTCAGATGCCGAGACCTGGCACCTAAAGGCATCACACTGTAGGGGACAGGGTCCTGGGACAGTGGGCCAAGAGAAATAAGGTAACTTCTTTTTATTTTTCTTGTTCTTTTTCTTGTTGTTGTTGTCCTTCCCCTCCCCCTCCTCCTCCTCCTCCTTTTCCTTTTTCTCTCTCTCCCTCTCTCCCTTTCTGTCTGAGGGATGGTTTCTTTCATTTTATTTTTTGTTATAAAAATATTATCTGAGTAATTAACAAAATTGGCAGAGGCTCTCTGGGTTAAGTTTTATATTGTTTCAATGTTGATTTTCTTTTCTTGATTGATATCTCAGAGCTTTGTAAGAAAATGCCCCAGTTATTTCCAAATGCACATCAGAAAATTTAAACCGTAAGCACTATATTGGTTTGCACAATTACTTTAATCCAACAGACCTCAATCAGGTTATCTTCCCCTGAGATTTTTAAGCAACACTGAGCTTTTTCTTTTCATCTGAAAACACCTAAGAAATATAATTTTAAAACTTCTTTTTTAAAAAATAATGAAAACTTATCCCTACTTTTTACTCCAACAAGAAGACGTTTTGGTGTTTCTGCACGGAGTATTGTGTTAGCAGTGGGCTTTTCTGTATGGTTTGAATCACACTGAGTAGCTTCCTTCTGCTCCTACAGTTTCAATCTTTTGTTAAAAGCGTGACAGTTTTTTTCTCTGGAGACTGATTTCACCTGATACTCAACCTGCAGGCCAGGGAATAAAGTCCTGTTCAGATGGAGAAATCTTTTATATGGAACTTCTCTAAGTCCAATGTCATAAAGACTATATTGGGCAATTTTTATTAGCTAAGGAATTATTTAACAAGAGGTAAATTCCTACCCACTTACTGTAAAATTCCCTTATCCCCAAAAATGGGCAGAGGTGGAAAGTTTGGCTTCCTCAGTGCACACAGAAGTTTACAGGAGGAGCGAGACTTGCCCTATTTTCAAGTCAAAAAATTTCAGAAAAGGATCAATAAAAGCCCATGAGAAAAAAATTTAATTTGATTATGAGCTTATAAAACACATGGGCTGGGAAAATTTTTCCTTTGCAGTTGCATGTAGTTTCAGTGATGATGTTTGTGGGAACAAGTCAGGGGTCATTCTGGTGCGATCTGGTGTCAGAAAGAAAGTGAAGTTCACCCATTACACATTGTCACCTGAAAACAAAGACAATTGTCCTTAGGCAGAGGTCAGGACCATCCTCTGGTGACCTTTATAGAGCTCACTGTCCACTGCGAGTGGCTAAGACGTCCGAGGGGGCAGCGTGGCCTTAGGGTCATAGTCCACTCTCCAATAGTCATGCCCTCTGCTTTCCCACAGGGCCCATAAAAATGCCCACTCTCCTACCCAGAAGCACCACAGTCACCTTCTACACAAGTGGGATCTGCACCCAGTGACTCCTTAATGGCATGAGCCTGCGGCCATGTCAGAAGACGTAGCTGTCTTGGGGCCACAGCGTCCTCCCCATAGGCCATGCTAGGAGGGGGGATGCTGGTGTGAAGTCACAAACCACATTAGTCCCCATGAAAGTGATCCCCTCAGACTAGATGTAAAATATGTTACCCTCCTCCCCTTCTCTCTGATGTTAAACTGAATATATCCATTTGCACTTTTTAAATAGATATGTGGTTTAGGTGGAAAGTCCTAAAAAAGACTTGCAATGAGTTGATAAACGCTCAAAATGTGAGCTGACATTGTCATTATTGTTGACGTAAGATCACATTCCACAGCAGATCCCAACTCTGGCTGGCCTCTGGCACACCACCTCCCCAGTGCAGGTGACACTTCATCCTTCTGAGGATAAGCGATGGCTTTGTGATGACCAGAGGGCGTGCGTTATGAGCCTGCAGGAACCCAAGCTCTGTCCCTCCATCAGGGAGACCAGTGGAGGATGCCCAGAAACTGCTGTGGAAAAGAGGAATGAACAGTAACACCCATGTGGCTATTAAAACTGATCTTTATCTCCCTGTTTGACTCTTCCTAAAATATTCTTAAACCTTCTTGAGTATTCTTATTCTCATAGCAATAGTCTTATTTGCGTAAGTGCTGTATGACTCTGTCTTTTTGGTTAATATGACATAAATTAAAACATTGTTAATACAACCAAGGCTTTGGTTTAAATGTTCTAGTTTACATTGATGCTCACAGAATTAGAAATGACCTCACTTGTTACGGATGAAAGTTTGACCTGATGATTATTTTGGTGTCTCTTGAAAACCAGAGCATCAACTGATGCTACAGAGACTGCAGGTGAAGTGTGAGGATGATGCTTCCAAACCTCAAGATGTTGTTAATACTCCCATCTTAGTTGTCATAGAAAAACCTGCATTAGAGCAAACTATGTGAGGAGCAGCAGTTCCCCTGAACTTAAGTAATTACACAAGCTAAACCACGTGACACCAGCCATGCTGTAGGATCAACAATACTCTTCTTCCTTGGAGAGGATGTTTTACCAAAGAGAAGTTGATTAGAAAAAACAAAAGTAATGTCTCCATGGAAAATTCCAGAAGCACAGCCTTCTGGGAGATCAAATCCTGGCTCTGTTCAGGGACTCCAGCTATTATGCACCTGTTTATAAATTGCTAGGAGATGATGGAGATGCAAACTGGGTCTCGGCTGAAAGAGATTAGCTTGTTTTCCCTTACTGTGCAGAAAGCAGTTTTATTATGACCTGGAGATCTTAGTGATTCATAAGAGTCAGTAACCTTTAGAGAGGTTTTTCCTTACTGAGTCTTCTGACCTCTATTTTCTAGAACAGTTTTTCTAGAAATGTAATTGCATTTTGTTGCTCTGACTGGGTGTTTTTTTCTACCTCGTCTTCCAGCTCACTGATTCAGTAGTACTCTGCTTCATCTAGCCTGTTTTAATTCCTTCTAGTGTATTCTTAATTTCAGATATTGTATTCTTCATTTCCTCCTCGTTCTTATTTATAGTTTCTATGTCCTTTTTCATGCTACTGTAGTTCTCACTAAGTTCCTTGTAGCTCCCATAAATTTCCTTGTAGTGTTCACTAAGTTCCTTGAGCACCCGTATAACCATTATTTTGAACTCTGAGTCTGATGGGCTGCTTGTCTCAATATCATTTAGCTCTTTTTCTGGGGATTCCTTCTGTCCTTTCGACTGGGGGTTGTTTCTTTGTCTCCTCATTTTAGGTGACTTTTTTTGTTTGTTTCAGCACCTTAGATTGCTCTACTTTCACTGCCAGTTTTCATGGGGTAGCCTTCTGTGGTAGGAGACATGTGGGAATCAGTGGTGCAGTCTCTCTAATCTCCTGGCCTGGGTGCTCTAGGAATGCCCCTTGTTCAGTTCATGAGGGCTCTCTTATTGTATTTGGGTTTGGTTATTGATGGCTTATTCACTGGTGAGTTCTCCTTTCTAGCTGGCTGGCTGAGAGTCACAACCCTCACCACATCTTGTATGCTGATAGTTCTTCCAAAGCATCGACAAGGGCATATGGCATTGAACAACATTCTATATCAAATGGACTTATTGATATTTACAGAACATTTCACCCCAAAGAAGCAAAGTATATATTCTTTTCAAATGTACATGGATCATTTTCAAAGATAAGCCATGGTAGGACATGGTAGGACACAAAACAAGCCTTAACAAAAAATTGAAGCAGTAATCAAAACACTCCCAGTACACAAAAGCCCTGGACCAGGTGGTTTCACAGGCAAATTTTATCAAACACTCAAAGAATAACGAACACCAATCCTTCTCAAACTATTCCAAAAAATTCAATAAGAGAGAAGACCCCCAAACTCTTTTTATGAGACCAGTATTATCTTAGTTCCAAAACCAGGTAAAGACACAACAAAGAAATATAATTATAGGCCTATATCTCTGATGAACATAGATGCTAAAATCTTCAACAAAATATTGGCAATCTGGATCAAGCAATACATTAAACAGATGATATACCACGATCGACTGGGATTTATCCCAAGGGTGCAAGGATGGTGTAACATTCACAAATCAATAAACATAATACATCACATAAGCAAAAGGATGGGCAAATTTACATGATCATAACAATAGACGCTAAAAAAGCATTTGACAAAATCCAGCACCCATAAATAATAAAAACTCCCATCAAAGTAGGAATAGAGGGAGCATACCTAAACATAATGAAAGTCATATATGAGAAACCTACGGCCAACATCACACTCAATGAGCAAAAACTAAAATCATTTCCCATAAGATCTGGAACAAGATAAGGATATCTGCTTTCACCACTCTTATTCAACATGTACTGGAAGTTCTAACCACTGCAATTAGACCGAAAAAAAGAAATAAAAGGCATCAAAATTGTAAAGGAGGAAGTGAAACTGTCATTATTCGTAGATGACATGGTAGTGTACATAGAAAACTCCATCAAAAACTACTCAACCTAATAAGTGAATTTGGAAAAGTATTGGGATACAATGTCAATATTCAGAAACCAATGGCATTCTTATACACCAACAATCAGTTATCAGAAAGAGAAACTAAGACGAAAATCCCCTTTAATACAACGACAGAAAAATTAAGTTCCTAGGGATAAATTTAACCAAGGATGTAAAAGACCTGTACTTGGAAAACTATAGAACACTGAAGAAAGAAACTGAGGAAGATACAAATAAATGGAGGTATATACCATGTTCATGGATTGGAAGAATTAACATCATTAAAATGTGCATCCTATCCAAAGCAATACATAGGTTTAATGCAACTCCTATGAAAATACCAATGGCATAATTCACAGATCTAGAACAAATATTCCAAAAATGTATATGAAACCAAAAAAAAAAACCCCAAAAAACAAAACCCTGAAGAGCCTCAGTAATCCTAAGAATGAAGAACAAGTTTGGAGGGATCACAATATCTGATATTAAACTATACTACAAGGCCAATGTAATCAAGACAGTCTGGTACTTGCATAAGGACAGACACATAGATCAATGGGACAGAATAGGGAGCCCAGAAATAAATCCATGTCTCTATGATCAACTAACATTAAAGGGCACATGAGCATACAATGGAGTAAAGTCAGTCTCTTCAATAAATTGTGTTGGGAGAACTGGATTGGCACAGGCAAAAAAAAAAAAGAGACTAGACCACCAACTTACACCATACACCAAAATAAACTCGAAATGGATAAAGGACTTAAATATAATTCATGACACCATAAAAGCCTTTGTGGAAAACATAGGCAGGAAAATTTCAGACATCCCACATAACAACATTTTTGGCAATATATGTCCTAGGGCAAGGGAAATAAAGGAAAAAATAAACAAATGGGACTACACCAAATTAAAAAGTGTCTGCACGTCTAAAGAAACCATCATCAACATGAAAAGGGAACTGGTTATATGGGAGAACATATTTGCCGATAATACATTGGAAAAGGGTTTAATCTCCAAAATATATAAAGAACTCATATGACTGAACACCAGGAAGACAAACGACCCAATTAAAACATGGGCAAAGGACCTGAACAGACACTTCTCCACAGAGGACCTACAGAGGGCCCAGGGACATATGAAAGGATGCCCAGCATTGCTAGCCATCAGAAACATGCAAATTAAAACCACAATGAGATATCACCTCATACCTGTTAGAATGGCCATCATAATAAATCAATAAATAACAAGTGCTGGCAAGGATGTGGAGAAAAGGGAACCCTTTTGCACTGTTGGTGGGAATGCAGAATAATACAAGCACTATGGAAAAGTGTATGGAGTACCTTCAAAAAATTAAAAATAGAGCTCCCTTTTGACCAAGTGATTCCACTTCTGGGAAAATATCTTAAGAATCCCAAAACACTAATATGAAAAAATATGTATGCACCCCCATATTCATAGCAGTGTTATTTACAATAGCCAAAACCTGGAAACAGCCCAAGTGCCCATCCGTAAATGAGTGGATAAAAGAGTGTGGTACAGTTACACAATGGAATACTACACAGCCATTAAAAAGGAGGAACTCTTACCTTTTGCAACAGCATAGGTGAACTTGGAGACTATTACGCCAAGTGAAATAAGCCAGGTGCTGAAAGACAAATACCACATGATCTCACTTATATTTGGAATCTAATAAGCAAAATAAACTAACAAAAAATAGAAACAAAAACATAGCTACATGGAACAGACTAATAGCTGTTGGAGGACAGGGACTGGATGAAGAAGGGAAAGGGACCAGCCAAAGAACATACATGCATGACCCGCGGACATGGACAAGGATTTGGGGAGAGCCTGAGGCAGGGTGGGTGGAGGTGGGCAAAGGGAGAAAATACAGGGATGACTGTAATAGTAGAAAAAATAGAAGACAATTTAAAAAGAATGAATGAAATAAAACAACCTGGCAGGTATAATAGGGAAGAATTCAGATGTGGTCCAGTGCTTAGAAACTTGTCGGCAAAACAGTTTTTAGGTGATATATTTCTGAATATTAAAAAAATGTAGCCTACCGAGCACAAGATGGAGAGATCTCTTTTCTGCACTGAAGGTAATATCACTGACACTATTTCAAAATGGGATGTAGAACTTTAGGTGGTCTGCAAGCAGGAATACTTCTGCGCCCCAATAACCAAAGCCCCCCAGCCAGGAGGGTGCCAGGGGAGAATAAATCAGATTAAGAAAATCATGGAAACTTACATCATAACTGACCACTCTTTACGTCCCACGACCCTGCACCCCCAATCAAGATTATTTTTTTCCCTTAAAAGACCCTAAAGGTAAACCACTGTGGAATGTGGGCCTTTAAGCATCACCTATTCTCTTTTTACTGTAACATTTAAAAGACGCTTTTTTTTCTTTGCACTGGAAACTGATGCCATTTCACTGGCTGTCTAGTCATCCAGCAAACCCGCCTCAGGGTAAAGCAACAGTGTGTACAGATTTACAGGTCTGTGCCTCCACACCAAACTCCCGAGACCTGAGAATGCTCCTCACTTCCTATTAAACCAACAAAAGACTGCGTTTTAAAGTTCCGACGGGCAGCTGCAGAAGTAAAACAAATGTGAAAACGAGAAGGGGGTCCCTGGGACTCACACTAACAGACACGGTCTCAGTGGGAAACCAATCATACCTATAGGGACTCAATGACCGGCACTTTCGCGTGAGGGTCATTTAGAAGCCCATGAGCTAACACCCTGGGTTTGTAAAAAGATGTTTTCCTAAAGTGAAAAGCGTTACCAAATAAATTATCCTACTGTAGCTTGTAAAGTGTATAGTAGATGTTCTATCTGTCCAAATATATTTCTGGAAAATCATTCCGTTGCTCCAAAAACCTTTCCCACTTTCTTTAAATTAATTTAAGGCATGGTCATTGAATTTTATCCAAAAGCCATCATCTCAAGGACACAAATACATCCTAATTATGATTTCTGTGTTCTTCTCACTGCATGGAGGCATTCCCTTGCAGAAGGGCAACACCCTTAACAAAGGTAGATAATTACTTTAAAAAAAATTAATCCCCATTGTGGAATTTATTCTAAGTTACAGGCACTGGGAGGCTTATTTCATTGGGCAAATAATGCAATTTATTTTGAATATTTAACCTCTCCCACAATATTTCTTTTGTGCCCATTACCCCAGTTCTCTATATTGATGAAACGTACAAATGGTACAATTAAAACTCACGTAGGTAAGCCCTGGCTGGTGTACTCAGCAGTTGAGTACGGGCCTGCAAAGCAAGGGGTCACTGGGTCAATTCCCAATCAGGGTACATGCCTGGGTTGCGGGCCAGGTCCCCCGTAATGGGTGTGCAAGGCAACCGCACGTTGATGTTTCTCTCCCTCTCTTCCCCTCTAAAAATAAATAAATAAATAAAATCTTAAAAAGAAAAACTATAAAACTCCCCTAAGTAAATTTTCAGAAGCATTTAGTTTCCCTTGGCCAACAGCTCTCCGTACAGTGTTCCTCAGCCTGAAGGCCACTTTTTTGGGTAAACACGTAGCTTACTTCCTCATTATATAGTCCCTGGTCACTTTATGCAGGTAGACAAAGTAACATATAAATCAGCCTAACTGAAGAAACACGTTCTGCGTGGTTATGATGGACTTATTAACCGGCTTACAAGGACTGAGAAATTAGTGATCTTCATTTCACAAGTGCATTCCCGGGTAATGATGACCTCAAAGACCATGACTTGTTCTGTTTGTTGGAAAAGATGTCAACTGAAGACCCTCTCTCCAATGTCGGGATGGCATGTATGAGTTGCTCCACTGTGAATGACATCTGCCCCGTCTCTGACACGTGCCTGCACCTACCGCAATCAAAGATTTCTCAAGGATGAGAAGCTACCGACATCAGAGAAGGACAGCTATCCCAACACATCGACAAGGCCTGTATACCCGCAAACTGATGTTAAATTTTATTAGGTTGATAGTCTCTACCTTTCGGCTAACACTGTAATAATAATAATTATACTTGTCCTTTAGGCTTTTCGCAAACGTTGTGTGTATATCCCAAATGTTAGTAATCACAAAAGGTGTATATTGTAACTTTTTTACTATCAATCATAGTCTTTATATGTTTTCTTTTTTTGAGGCAGTTCAGTAAGAAGCTAGAAATATTCCTTGGCAAGTAAAATGGAAAGCTAAGACACATGGCTGAAAGAGGTGGTCTCGCAATTTACAACCAGGTAAAAACGTCACCAGGACAACAACCTGCTGTGCCTAGCAACGTGCAAGATGGGTACCAGATTTTGCTTTTGGGGTGGCCTTTCCTTCCCTGGTATATCACTGGTCATGTGATTTAAACCTCCTGCTTGGCTCTGGCCAATCAGTGGAGACCTTGACCCTGAAGGGGCACACATGGAAAAAGTAATGAATATTCTATTGATACCTTTCCTAAAATCCCCACCTTTGGAAAGCAGATATAACTTCTCAAGGGAAAAAAACAAAGCTGACGTGTGCCCTCTTGGGACATGCCAACTTGAATCTTTTTCTCCAGTGAATTTTGTCTTTCTTAAACTCTAATGGGTCTCTACAAGACTTGCAACCATGGAAGCAATATGCAACAGATCATTCTGAGCTAACGTACTGAACCTCACCTGGTTTTGCAATAAGCCAAAAACAGACCCATTTGGGGTTACTTTCTTTTTATACCTTTCCTAGAAAGCCAAAGCAGCCCCACCTGGTCTCTCCGTTGCTACTTTTTCTATCCTAGGCCCTTCCTTGTTCCACTGTCCCCGTCTTTAATAAATGTGCTCTCAACATCACCTGGACATGCGCTGCAAAACCTTTCCTTCACAAAGTCAAGAACCCATAGGACTGGCCCTTTTTCCAGTGACATTTTTAAATGTAGAGGACATGCTATTGCGTAAAAGATTTTTTTTAAAAAATGGATGTGTGTTTTTAAGGGAAGTTAAAAATAAGTAGTTTGTATTAACAAGTTGTTTATGTCTGAATAAGCAAAAAAAGACAAGCAAAGAAAAACAATGGAAGTTGTAGAAGAGTTACTAGAATAGAAAGATTGAGAAGCAAGTTTAGGTATAAATGGCAGAGCCTAATTTTGGGAATGTGCTAACACCCCAACCCAACAAAGAACACTAACTCTAGTAATTCAAATACAAGCTGAAGTGGTTCTGAAAACATGGCCCACTATAAATGCTTCTGAGTAATGGGAAATCTACTTAGGGAACTCTCACTGTACTCCTTGCCTGTGGAATTATTGGGTAGCAATTGCAATGTACAGTGTCGTGCTGTTACAGCCTGGTCCCTGAACAAGCCTGAAAGCTACAGCTTCCAAAGGAACAGCTAGTGGAAATCAGATTAATAATAAACGGCACTTGAGAGTTTCCAATGGGAAGTAGATGGGCCACAGGAACCCATATTATGGTTAGATTATGAAAACTGAAAAGGTGCTCTCGAACTGTAAGTGAGTGTTATACCAAATGCAAAACACAGAGAAATGAGACAGACAGCAAAACTGGATCACGACCGCTTACAGGTTAGGAGTGATCCAGAGTGTTTTCCTTAACGAAGGCCGGTGGGACCGACTGCCTCCCATTTTCCTGCTTTTAGCTTTGGAGAAAACTTGGCCTTGACTCCCATCCAAGGCTATAGCTTGGCCCCACCCCCAACGGCCCATCATTCAGCAGGACAGATGCTGACAGTAAAACTGCAGCGACATGGGTCTCCCTCGGACAGTGCGACCACATTGTCCAACCGAGTGTTTGTCATCAGTGCATTCTTCAGAATGGCTTATGACCAAAGGGAGAAGTGTGGATAAAAAGGGGGCCTACGCACTCAACCTGACAAGCTGAAGAAAGGACTACATGCTGGGGTTTACTCAGAAACCTCGAGTAACCACAAGAGATGGTCTAAAATTAAAGCGGTCTAACGAAAAGCAAGTCATGGTGAGGGGCCATGTTCTAGGCTGGCATCTGCTCGGACAAAGGTCAATATTTATCTTAACTGAGCATGTCTGTTGTCTTTTTTGCATCTAAGAAGACATGCCTTTGGAATGTCAGGGCCATTTTCTTTTTTCCGGACCCCCCACCGCACCAGAGCAGAGGCTGCAAATCCCCTCATGGTTATCATTCCAGTCTTAATTTTTAACTAACTCTCCTGCACCAACCAGTGTAAAAGAGGCCCGAGTCTATTTGTTTTACTTTTTATTCAGTCGCAAAAAATCCCCCACTTTGCTTTCTCTTTTTTCCTTAATCTATCACCCATTCATGTAACCCTGGTTTGTTACGGGGACAGTTACAAGCCCCTGGCTTGGTTTGCAATGTATAAGATAAGGCACAAAACTGCCACTCTTTGGAGGATTTTCTCAATCTATTGAAATTTGGCTTCCTGGGATTTGTCTTCAGTTTGGCTCAAATAAACTCATTAAAATTCTCTACAACTTTAAACAATTCTTATGTTGACAGTAAAATGCCAAACTTCTGTGCGAGACTTGGCCTTTCTGATAAACTGTTCTCACTCCGCAACTATCCAGAGTCTGGCCAGAAGTTGCCTTATTACTAGAAAAATTCAAAGAGTTTTCGTTTCTCCATGTTAAGAATGAGGGAAGTAGACCAAATAGATCACTATAATATCACATTAGAAAACTGAGTCCTCTTTTTTTTCTTCTTCTTCTTTTTTTGTTGTTCAATTACAGTTGTCTCCATTTGCATGCCACCACTCTCATCCTCCCCACCCACCCCCACCTCCCACCCTCAATCCTACGCCTCTTTCGCTTTGTCCGTGGGTCCTTTATACATGTTCCTTGATGGCCCTTCCCCTTCTTTCCCCCATTATCTTCCTCCTCCCTCCCCTCTGGTTACTCTCAGTTTGTTGTCTGTTTATTTATTTTGTTGTGACTCTGGTTATATTTTGCTTGCTTGTTTCTTTTGTTGATTAGATTCCACTTATAGGTGACATTATATGGTATCTGTCTTTCACTGCTTGGCTTATTTCACTTAGCATAATGCTCTCCACTTCCATCCATGCTGTCGTGGAGGGTAGGAGCTCCTTCTTTCTTTCTGCTGGGTAGTATTCCATTGTGTAAATGTACCATAGGTTTTGGGATCCACTCATTTACTGTTGGGCACTTAGGTTGCTTCCAATAATTGGTTACTGTAAATTGTGCTGCTATGAACATTGGGGTGCATGGGTTCTTTCGAATTGGTGTTTCAGGATTCTTACGGTATAATCGCAGTAGTGGAATTGCTGCGTCAAAAGGCAGTTCCACTGTTAATTTTTTGAGGAAATTCCATACTGTTTTCCACAGTGGCTGCCCCGGTCTGCATTCCCACCAACAGTGCACTAGGGTTCCCTTTTTTCCACAACCTCGCCAGCACTTGTTGTTTGTTGGTATTTATGACAGCCGTTCTGCTGGTGTGAACTGGTACCTCATTGTGGTTTTCATTTGCATCTCTCTGATGGTTAGTGATGCTGTGCATCCTTTCATGTGTCTCTGGGTCCTCTATCCTCCTTGGAGACGTGTCTGTCCAAGTCCTTTGCCCACTTTTTAACTGGATTGAGAAAACAGTCTTCCCGGGGTGGGGTCACTCACCCAGAGTCACGCAGCCTGCAAGTGGACTCAATGCTATGTGTTGTCTATTGGCACTTGGTGTCTGTGCTCCAACCCTTTCTAGGCTTCAGAGGGACTGAAAGGGTAAATACTGCCTTTTTTCAAGCATAGGGATTAAGATTCCAGATGTGAATTAAATTCAGCCTCTGAGATGCACTTGTGTGTAATTTGAAACCTGGGAGAGGGAAGCATTATTTCTGCCACAGTGACGAATGTGGGGCGGCTGTGGCAGAAGCAGCTTCATGTGAAGAAGCGGGTGGGTCTTTACCTCTGGGCGGGGCTGTGGCCGTGTGACCTTAAAACTGAACTTCTAGTGGCAGCTCCCTACGTTTCATTTCTCTAACCATTCACTGGTTTTACGAGCACCTAATTCTTTGTGTCAAAGCCCTTCCTGCACAAATGTTGTTCATGGCAGGGTTCCTTGTAAGAGCCCAAAATTAGAAACAACAGAAATGTCCATGAACGGGTGGATAGAAAAACAAATCGTGTACATCTTTACAATGAAATAGAACTAAGCAATAAGAAATAAAGAACTATCTCAAAATAATCATGTTGAGTCAAAAAAGTCACCCTTCACCTATAATCAGGTATTGTGGGTTTTAAATTTTGAAAATTCTAAAAAATGCAACTTACAATGACAGAAAGCAGATGACAGGGTTTTTTTTTAACAGTGGCCAAGGTGGTGGGAAAGGGGCAAAATGAAAAAATACAAAAGGGCCTGAGGAGACTTTAATAATAAGAGAAGTGTTTATTATCTTCATTGTAACAACTTCTCTAGTGCACGCATCTGGCAAAGCTTAGTAAGTTGTATACTTTCGATATGTTAAACTTATTGCGTGTCAACTATAACTCAAAAAAATGTTGAAAATTCTATATACAAATATGAAATATTGCTTAAAGTATAAGTTCAATAGAAAAGACAAAACTCAAAAAAAAATTTCCTGACTATAACCTGACGTTTTCTTGCACATTCTTCTGCCTGTGCATCAGTTGGAGGCAGATCTGTCGGTGGCCTGGAGCCTCCCCGGGGGCTGCTGACCCCACCTCAGCAGCCCCCACAGCCCGGCAGGGTCCAGCCTCACCGCACCACTCGGTCCACAGGCCTCCCACCCTCCCAGCTGCCCGCACTGGGCTCTGCCAGCTTTTCCATGTATGTATGTGGAGAGAGAGAGAGAGAGTGTTTGTGGAGATCCCAGGGCCCAGCCCAAGTCCTGACACAGCACAGATGCTCAGCAAACACTCGGTACATGGGTAAGAGAAGCCACACAATGGAAGCCAGTCGCCCTCTGTGACACTGGAGGTCAGAGCATGTTCGTCAGAGGCAGGAAGAGATGGGGCCCAACATGGGAGGAGGCCACCAAGGGCTCCAGATGTTTCAGGATGGGGCCTTTACCCCTTGCGCAGCCAGGAGAGAGGACAGGGGCCTCCTAAGCCCAATGGGTAGGAACCCCCTTTATTCCCAGAAAATCCCAGCCCCCTACGGCCAACGCGTAAGTGACCTCTCAGCTTCTCGGGGCTGGAGCAGCAGCCTGGTCCTTCCTTTTTTCACAGAGACCTGACCTGGCAGACACTCTGGATCCTTCTTCACCCCAGGCGGTGTTATTACCAAAGATGGACGGAGCACGCCCTGCAAAAACCTCAGGGAAACACTCCCCATCCCCAAAGTCTTTAGTGGTGAGACTTCTGCCTGAGGTCCCTGGAGACATCCCTCCACTGCACCTTGTCCTGGGGATCGAGGCGCTTCCCATGCAGCAGGGGACAGGAGAGCCCAGGATCTGTGGTCACCGTCACCTCAAGAGGGGCTGGGGGTCCCATGGGGCCTCTGCTCCCCTAACAGAAGAACCCACAGGGTCCCCTGGGTGAGCCTCCACATGCAGCTTCTCCAGCTCCTGGGGCCTGTGGGGAGGCCCAGAGCAGATGACAGACAGGGAGACAGATGCCTGGGACGCAACAGCCCAGTGTTGTGATGAGGGACACACAGGGCATTCTGGGGGTAAACACTTCAGGCCAGAATCTTCTCCCAAAGGTCTCAGGGAGCTCTCACAGGGCCATTTTTATTTATTTAATTTTTTTTGGAACCTTGGGGACAGAGATCTCCTCCTGAAAGAGCATATTTCCCTGAGGAGAAGTTTCTCCTGACAATGGACTCACAATACTCTAGACA